>JAOANR010000003.1:36963073-37210889 GCA_030278955.1 Hygrophila difformis | reverse complement strand
GGAGCACTAATTGATGCCAAATCTGGAAGGGTGACACTCCGCGTTGATGGAGATGAAGTCATTTTCGACATGGAGCAACTGCAGAAACTTCCGAACGACAGTTCTTGTTTTTCTTTTGATGATGTAATAGTTAGGGAAGAGCTAGACTCTGGAAACAATGATGAAATGATGCTGTATGGACCTTCAAAGCAGGTACTGAAGCCTGCTGGTGCTGAGCCAAAGGAACAGTGCAGCGCCGTCCAATTTGAGGATCCCGAGTCCGGGGACCTTGAAGCATATGACGGTGCTGATTTCACTGCACATGGGAATGATGGTACCGAAGAGGAAGAAGAGGACCCTGTACTGATGCAGGGTCCCGAAGGTAAATATGATCTCCCACTACCCAATTCTCGCAAATTACTCCCTTCCGTTGAATGCCCACCAGAGCTTGAACTTAAAACATTACCCGATCATCTCAAGTACGCGTTTCTCGCAGAACATAAAAAATTACCTGTGATTGTTTCGGCTAAGCTCTCCCAAGAGCAAGAAAATGCTCTGGTGGTCGTTCTTAAGAAACATGTACATGCAATAGGTTGGACCATTTCTGATATAAAAGGAATAAGCCCTTCTATTTGCATGCACAGGATTTTAATGGAAGAAGAGTATAAACCCTCCCGTCAACCTCAGAGGCGTTTGAACCCCCTCATGCAAGAAGTGGTAAGAAAGGAGGTTATCAAGCTCTTAGATGCTGGTATAATCTATCCTATTTCTGACAGCAAATGGGTTAGCCCAGTGCAGGTCGTGCCAAAACGAGGAGGGATGTGCATAACCAAGAATGAGCAAGGAGAAGAGGTTGCAACCAGGCCAGTGACCGGATGGAGAGTTTGCATCGACTACCGGAAACTGAATGAGGCCACCCGCAAGGACCATTTTCCATTGCCTTTTATTGATCAAATGCTTGAGAGGTTGGCAGGGAGAGAATTTTATTGCTTTTTGGATGGTTATTCTGGGTATAATCAGATTGTTATTTCAAGCGAAGACCATGAAAAAACAACTTTTACTTGCCCTTATGGCACTTTTGCCTACAGGCGCATGCCATTTGGTCTTTGCAATGCACCTGCTACTTTTCAAAGATGCATGATGTCTATATTCTCTGAATTTATCGAAAAATGCATTGAGGTCTTCATGGATGACTTCTCTGTATATGGAGATACGTTTGATGAATGTTTGACTAATCTTGCTAAGATTTTAAAGAGGTGTGAGGACACTAACTTGGTTTTAAATTGGGAGAAGTGCCATTTTATGGTCACTGAGGGCATAGTGTTAGGTCATCGCATTTCTCGTGCAGGTATTGAAGTTGATCCAGCCAAAGTTTCCATCATTTCCAATCTCCCTCTTCCTAACTCGATCAAATCAGTTAGGAGCTTCTTAGGGCATGCCGGTTTTTACCGGAGATTCATTAAGGATTTCTCTAAAATTGCCAAGCCGCTCACTAATCTGCTTTGTAAAGAAAATCCCTTCTTAATAAATGAAGCGTGTGTCCAAGCCTTTGACACGCTCAAGAAGATGTTGGTTTCTGCACCGATAGTGCAACCACCCGATTGGTCAATACCTTTCGAGGTAATGTGCGATGCTAGTGGTCTCGCCGTAGGCGCAGTTCTTGGACAACATAAGGATGGGAGACATTGTGTAATTCATTACGCAAGTCATGCCCTGAATGAAGCCCAAATTAACTACACCACAACGGAGAAAGAGATGTATGCTGTAATCTTCGCGTTTGATAAATTCAGACAGTACCTTATAGGTACGAAGACTATAGTGTACACCGATCATTCTGCATTGAGATACTTGTTTAGCAAACAAGATGCCAAACCTCGATTAATCAGGTGGGTACTTCTGTTGCAAGAATTCGACATCATAATAAAAGATAGGCGAGGTCGAGATAATGGTGCTGCTGACCACTTATCTCGATTAGATAATGATAAAAAGGAAAAAGCCGTTAATGAAGAGTTTCCGGACGAACAGTTGTTCGCGTTGCATCTGCATAATCAAGCCTGTCCATGGTTTTCCGACATCGCTAACTTCTTGGCATGTGGAATAACCCCACAGTTTTCGAACTATCATCAGAAGAATAAGTTCAAACGAGATGTATTTAGTTACTTCTGGGAAGAACCTTATCTCTTCAAACACTGCGCTGAAGCTTTGAGGTAAAACCCCGCTGCAATGCCCCCCGACAGCCTTTATACTATAAATCCTATAGGGCTGTTAAAAAGCTTGCCTAGTTTTTCCTACCGAAAGCGCACGGTATCAAGCTGCAATATTTATTTTTATTATCGGGATCGTTCAATAGAGAGTTACACGATAGAAGTGCTTTAATAGAATTATTAGCTCTAGAATCTGTCTCTACTCTTGATTTAAGAATGTTGTAATGATGATTACTAAAGAATACTGCTGAAATGTAAATGCTTAAAGCTGTAAACATAGTAAAGAAAGCAATTAAAATGATGTCGAACATTGTGATTATAGTCATGTGTTTAAGATATCACGGACCAAATCAAATGAAATAAGAATATGATGAGAGTATCATACTTCAATGGTTAAAACATAATGAAAGTCCATTGAGATAAAAAAATCCTTTTTACAACTTAATCAAATCTTCATATCTTAAATCACTTCCCAAGACACGTACTTATGATTCAGTGTCTTGACATTCTAAGCTCTGAAATCATGGAATACTATCATCACAGAATGATCGGTCAGACTCTTTCTGTAATAAAAGCTTTTCGGAATTGTCACTTAATCTTTTTCTTTCAGACTCAGATTAAGCCTTTGACAACTCGAGGTCACTTCTAAATCATGCTATATTCATTTGAACTTGAAGTTGTTCTTTTTATTACTCTGATCAAACTGATCTTATGACCCTTTGTTGGATGTCCTCTACAAAAAGTGAAAAAACAAGTATTTAAATCTATCATCCAATGTTTTCATAAGACTTGTTTCCTCAGAGTAATTCCTGCAAGTATTCGTAAGGAATAATAGTCTTGTAAGTATATCAAGATGAAATTGCTATTCAAATTCCTTGACTTATCCAGACTACTCATATTTGTATAAAAGATTTAGCTCGAGAAATCTCTTTAAACAGTTCCAAATATCCATGATTTGACTCAGGATTAGTAGACTGTAAGAGAAATATTTAATCTCCTACTCATAGCATATAGTGATAACTATAAAGCCATGAACCCTGGAAATTAATCTTCCTGATACTCTACTAATTATTCGGACAAAAGATGGTTTTTGAAACATCTTTCCCTTTTAAACGACAGGTACTAAATGCCCAACTAAAGAACGAGTTTGTTCTTCATTAGTCCTGAGTAAATAATGATTGAGAAAACCTATATCATCATCTTTCTCAGTGTACCAGTGAAAGTAGTAATACGAATTGCAGATATAAATTGTGAGTCTGTAATTATGAAGTAAGATTACTCATAATAGACTGGGAAATATCCCAAAATATTATATGTATATGTAATATTATATGTATAAAGAAATGTTGAGGGTTCTGAATCCTCTTAATCAAAATGCAAAGGTGTTTCCAAAATATACATCGGAAACTAGACAGAATTAGGAAATAACTTTCCCAAGAAAGAGGATTTGAGAAATAATTCTGCAAAATAAATGTCCAAAATAGCTCGCAGTAACTACTTTGGGTTTCAAACTATGAGCATTCCAATTTTCCGCACGCTATGTCTGTACAGCGTGGAGGGAGCTAATATTCAAGGAATGTTCCTCAGATTTTGTTTATACAAAGAACTGAATGCCTCGCGGTAATTTCTGTAAGAATGCGGCAAGGTACTCAATTCCTACTTATAGATAGGGGTTATATATGTATAAGAAGTAAAAGTGAATAGTTGATACCCTGTAAAATGGATATCAATTTTATTGCTATTATAGGTTGGTCCTCTCGCTTTGTCAGATTGACATCGCGAGAGTATTAGAATAGCCTTTGTCACAGCAAGTTTATCTGGATATTTCCTCGCGTCATCTTTTAGGATGAAGCGAGGGTTGATCCTTATGTGAAGTAAATGATCAGAATTTATAACTGTCATACTACATTCTGGGATTTCCGTTTAGAAAATCATGAATACAGAATCTTTTGCATCCAAATTCATGAACTTAGAGTTATTAATTCTTAAAGATTATCAAGCGGTGATTAACACCGCATGGGTCTCTAGGAACCTTTTAAAGTTCTGAACATTAAACACTATGATTCTCCTCTTATTTTGTGATCATAACATAATATCAACAAATGAATTCATAATTCTGCTAGATCATACCTAACTCGGTTACAATATCCAAACTTCTTGCGTAATTGGAACGAACAATATACGAATTAAAAATGTGGAAGTGTTATGATCTTCGAGAATCGAATTAGAGATATGATGCAAAATCCAAATTGAATATCGAAGTTGAGGATTATACTCTGCTGAAACAGAATTAAGAAATAGAAATGGACACCAGAAAGATAAGAAATTCACAATCTGATAACTGATCATTCTTCATGTATCTCGAATAACAAAGAATTAAAAACGAATACACCTGGAAATCTGATTGCAATCAGAATAATGCAAAGGTGAGCGAACAAGTCGGAAGTTTAGATGATGATCATCGTGATTGATGAACAAGCGATCCAAAAGCAACTCTCCTCCCAGGGTATCCTCAAGCTAATCTAACAACTATTCTTAAAGAAATCTACTACGAAATCGAATTACAAATCTGAAGAACTCAAAGTAAATTGCAGAGAAAATTAAATCCTAACCTACCTACTAAATTCTAAAAGTGGACTGGGGAGTAAAATCGAGCTATTCTCTTCAATCTCCCGCCTGCTGAGCTGATTCCCCCAAGGGTCTTATTTATAGATGGGTGTTGTAACTGCTTAAGCACTGGATGATAACTGCTCGCATCAGAATAACTCTCCTCTCGCTTTGTCCAGTTCCTTCAAAGCGAGAGTTCAGAAACTTAATCATCTTTCTACAAGGCGAGGTCTTTCAATTTCTCCAAAGAATTTGCTTCTCGCCATGATGTATAAAACTTTCTGTCTTGCACAGATCTTCTTTTCCTCGCGATGTTAAACAGTCATCGCGTGAATTTCAGCATCTGAACATTTTCCTTAAATCTTTTCCTGATTTCAAACACAAGCCCTCGCACCATTCCTTTTCTTTCCTCGCTATGTCTTTTCCACTTCCTGCTGCTTTCCAGCTTAACTTCCTGATGAATGACAAAGCGTGGATCAGTTCAATAGAAACACAGCGTGCGAGACTTACAAAGAAAACTTAGAATTTCAAGCCATTTTCAGTGTAATTCCAACTTCTTTGCAATCTTAATTCTTCTTCCATCTTTTCTGATTCTCTATGATTATTCATCAAAAATCAAAGGAATTAAGAACAAAAGAACATCATTAAGACACTAAATTGGACGCAAATGACAGTCATAAAAGGCTGTCATCATGCGCCGATTCAATAATCAGGCGATGTGTGACCGAGCATGAAGCCTATCAAATTGTCAGAAAATGCCATGAATCAGAATATGGAGGTCACCATGGTCCCGCTCGAACGGCCCACAAGGTCCTCGAATGTGGATTTTATTGGCCTCACATCTATGAGGATTGCAGGACATTTGTGAAAGGTTGCGACAAGTGCCAAAGATTAGGAAACATCTCCAAGAGGGATGAGATGCCTCAAAAGGGAATTCTCACACTTGAGATTTTCGATGTATGGGGCATTGACTTCATGGGACCGTTTCCACCATCCGGTGGAAACTACTATATCTTTGTAGTTGTCGATTACGTGTCCAAATTGGTTGAGGCTGTCGCATTACCGACCAATGATGGTAGCCAAGTCATCAAGTTCCTCAAGAACAACATTTTCAGTCGATTTGGCATACCTAGGGTGGTGATATCTGATGGAGGAACACACTTTATTAATAAAGCTTTTGAAACTTTAATGAGTAAAAATAGAATCCTCCATAAGATAGGCACGCCTTATCATCCCCAGACTAGTGGTCAAGTCGAAGTATCCAATCGCGAGATCAAACACATACTCGAAGCCACTGTCGGGATAACCCGTAAGGATTGGGCACGTAAGCTCAATGATGCTCTATGGGCATACCGCACAGCATTTAAGACTCCCATTGGGATGTCCCCTTACAGACTTGTCTTCGGAAAAGCCTGTCATTTGCCGGTAGAGTTAAAGCATAAAGCTTACTGGGCCGTCAAAACGCTTAACTTTGATCCGAAAGTCGCTCAAAGCAAACGCAAGTTGGACCTCAATGAAATTGAGGAAATACGAGCGTTAGCTTATGAAAGCTCTCGAATTTATAAGGAGCGGACCCAGAAGTTGCACGATCGCAGGATTAAGCCTAAGCATTTTTATGTTGGTCAAAACGTGTTATTATTCAATTCTAGGTTGAAGCTGTTTCCCGGAAAGCTTAAATCCAGATGGGAAGGACCACATGAAGTGCTAGAAGTGTTTGAAAATGGAGCCGTCGGGATCCGAACTGACAAGGGCAACATAGTGGTGAATGGACATCGGTTAAAGGAGTACCTCAGACAGTTCGATCCGGAGAAAGAAAGCCAAGCAGTGGCAGACCCGGCTTACACTTAATAAGAAACAGCACTAAAAACACAAAAATTTCATTTTATATATATGTAGTATATCATTTTCATAACAAGAAAGTACCGAAAAATCAATTAAACATTTAGAGTACTAAGACTCTAAAGGTGAGGATGTTGATATTTGGAGAAAATCTAATGCGTTTTATTTATCTGTCTTGCAGAAAGTTCGGAACCATCAAAAAGAGGAGCAGAAAAGCAACACGGAAAACCAGGTTCTTGGTTGGATGAATTCCATGAATTTAATAAAATACTTCCGGAAATTGAAGCAATTTAAATCCGGAATAATTTTCGCAAACAAATGGAATTAACCCAACCTAATTTATGCAAGTGGATCTTTCTTTAATTTCAACCCAGTGCGTTTTTGAATATTATTTGGACTGAATTTATTCAGGCCCAAATCAAATAAAATGAACTCAAGCCCAACATCACAATTGGGCCCAGTTCACGAAAAATTTGAAAATTCAAAATTCGTGTCGCGGAACCAACCACTGTGTCGCGAAACAATGCTCCGCGACCAGGCCTGGTCCCGCGACACAGTCGCACTTATTACCCTTTTGATGTCGCGGAACATCTGTCGTGGTCCATGGGTCCGCGACCGGCTCTCCAGTCCGCGACACCATCCCCCGTTGACTTTTTCCTGTCAAAACTCGGTCGCGAAACTCTTGTCGCAGACCATGGCTCCTCGACCAGACTCAGATTCCGCGACTCGTGTAATGTCGCTATGCCCTAATCGAGAGACCCTGTTCCGCGACAAGGTCTGGTTTCCGCGACCAGTGTTTTTAGTATTTATACCTCCCCCCCCCCCCCCCACCTCATTTTCCCTGCACTCACGTCAGTTTCTTCCAAACTTCATCCTTTCACCTTCTCTTGCTCCTCCTTCTCTCTACCGAACGAACACCACCGTGTTCTTCGCACACATCCATCCAAAACCAAGGGGAAACTATGGCCAGATTTTTCAGACTTCTCCCAAACTTGGGACCGATGCCTCCCTCTCCCCCAAGAGTGGAGTAAGATGCCCCATTTCCCCTCTCCCATTCTCGAACACCTCACCTGTTCATAATCTCTGTTTGGGCATTTTTGTTTCTTGTTCTTGTTTTTGCCTGTAAAAAGCATAATGTGCTTTGTGTGTGCACTGTTATTTTCTTGTTATGGGTCTTAGATGATCTTGGTTTTGAAGAGTATTTTGAAGTCTTTTTAAGTTCCTCAAGAACTTTGTTTTAAAAATTGTCAAGATCTAAAAACTTTTCAAAGTTTAAAACTTGAAGGAACAAGCCGATGAATGTCGGGGTGTTATTTTGAACACCATGATGTTGTTGTTTTTTCTACTCTTGAGTTTTAGGGTTATGTGTGTGATTTTCTCTTGTTTATTTTTGCTTTTGATTTAGATTTGAATGCTTCTGCAGTGTTGGTTTGAGGCATTCAAGTGGAAGATCTTTTTGGGTATATTTGTTTCCACATGTTACAACCATATGGGAATAAATGGTTGTTTGTTTATGGAAACATAGTACAAACACCCAATGAGAGCTTCCACTTTTTAATAAAGGTGACCTTTTGGAAAAAGACAAAAAGAGTTATTAGATTCAATATTTGACTTATGTTCTTTTTGTTCCCAATGGAACTGTAGTGTGAGTAAATAGCAGTATCCTTGTCACCCAACTGCTATCCTTTTCAAAAATCCAAATTGGGACCACTCACATCCCACTTTCCTTAAATAAAACAAGTCAACCCTTTAAAAAATTAAAAATAGTGTTTGCAAATTCTTGGGGATGTTTCAACTGTCCAAAGCAGTCCAAACAATCCGAGAATAGCAAATCCATTATGCCACGTCTCCACTGCACATTCCAATTTCGAGCATCTATTCCATTCATTTCATCTCATTCCACTCCCAACAAGCACCTCGGACTTGTTTAATAAAAATTGGAAAATCAAACTTTTGGGCCCAATGGCCCATTAAAAATATATAGGGGCCCAATGACCCCTATCCTTTCATAAAAATTTATTTTACCCATGCTTTTTATTAAAATTCAAGTTGGAAATTTAATAACCTCACATCTAGAGCAAAGCTCTAAATGTGAGGATGTTGGTTTCCAAACTTGAAAGGTTTCCGAGAAAATTATAAAACTGGATTCATTACTCCCCATCTTTTCAGGGACAACGTTTCCAGATCCCGGACCCAGTACCCGGAGGGACCCAGCTGCTGGACCTGCCACTGGAATTGCTCGGGGAAATCCTCTCCCGAATCGGGGAGGATGACATCAAGAAAGTGTTCACAGCTAGGGAAACTTGTACAAAACTGAGGGACGCAGGTGATCTCACCATCGTCTACAAGCGGTGCGAGCTGGAGACCTCAACTGTGAAAGTCTGGCAACAACACGTCCAAGAAGAAAAGGAAGAATTTCTGCAAAGGTGTATGGAAGCAGAAAACTTCAATCTCCATATCATCCCAGCAATACAAGCATTCATAGACGGGGATGAAGAAAGATCATGCGAGCTGCTAAGGCCAGGGATAGAAGATAATCATAAAGCGTCAATCTGCGCACGGGGACTGATGTTGCTAAGCAGGCTAGATGAAAGCCAAGTTCTTCTGGGGATTCAAATGATGAAAGAAATGGCGACCACTCGATCGGTCCTGATCTATACAGTCACCAACCTCTTCTCATGGCTGATAGACCGCCAGGAAACCTCTGTTTTGTTTAGAGGTCAAGAGGAACGAGAATACTGCCCAAGGGGGCAAGCACACCTGGAAGAACCGGAAGGCTGGTGCATTCGCTGTGACCTGTCAAGCATCGTCTACTGGAGCAGAAATTTCTTTCCCTAGGAAAGGAGGGATGGAGGAAGAATGAATCCTAAAATGCTTTATTTTATTGTCGGCACTATATAAGGGATTCCCTCTTTTGCATGCAGGTTTGTACTAACTGCATAGGAATCTCTTAAAATTATTGTACTTTATCGCTTTCCACAAAATTGAACTCAAGATTGAGATCTGCAACAATCTTCATTTGCTTCTTTTGAAAAGATGTCTGATAGTCCAAGATGAATAAGTGACTGTCAGGCCAAAAATATGCTGTTGACATGCTCCGTATGTCAGCAGTGCCTCTTTACTGCTTTAAATTAAATAACCAGCAAAAATGTGCATAAACCTGCTCTAAATTCACATGTTGAATTTAGGCTTATGATTAAATTTTCAAACTTTTAAATTGGGATAATATAATTGAGAACATGCATGAAATGAATTCCTAAGGTTTTGAGCTATAAAAATTTAATGATGCGATCAGCTTATTGGGTAATAAATCTGCATGTTAGAGATTTTGATTGAATAGAGTGTTGAGATTAAACTTTGATTAAATTTGAGAATATTGTATGACATGAATCAATCCAACCTTGTGAGATTTGAGCCATGAGTCATTTTTACTCATTTAACTTCTTTGATGTGTAAATCAATTTGATTAAAGGAAACTAGAACTTGCGATTGGGACCGATTCAAGACCATGCCATATTCCCAAAATCGAGCGTATGATCGAGGCACTTAGAAAACCAAAATTTTGGCCTTCGTTTGAAATCCAAACCCAAAAATATTTTCCCCTTAGGATTAACCAATTCGAGCCTATGAGCCTAATTTTTCTTTGAAACCCACTATATTTTTCCTAACCTACAAAAAGACCAAAATATCCAACCCAAGTGTGCAAGGATAAATTTTATCAAGGCATCGAATTTGTGATCATCAAAGCTGTGTAAATCGGTATCTCATAAACCGATTCAAAAAAAAGGGGGGGTTGAATTCCATTCAACATCAATAAATTGCAAATAGTCTAATGTCATGCAATAGAAAAGAAAAGCAAAAGAAAGAAATAATGATGATCATAAATTTTAAATAAATGTGCCAAGTTATGATAGAGTTAATTCTTGCCACTTATTAGCCCAATAATTCCCTTTCCTACCTAATGTTACAACCGTATGCCCCATTATAACCCTTGAATAAGACCTCATGATCTCGATTTGAGGAAATGAGCCGGTGGCGAGTTGGTCTGATTGCAAGCTTATGGGATAATTTAATTAAATTTGATTTTGAGTGTTCACTGATTAAACCCCAATTGAGAGTGAGTGAATTTTCCGATTCTCTTATATGTGAGGCTCTGTTTCATGAATAATGTTTATGTCATCCCTTAATTCTGATTTTTAACCTTTGCATCTTTCAAACATGATATTCATGAAGGGTTGATAATAATGTTTGATTTGTAGGCCCGATCTAGTGAGCAAGTATCATTTTATTAAACACTGCAATCAAGGGAATTTTATACTTTTAGTTTTTGATTGTCTTATCCCAATCCAAAAAGAACGTGATTTATGAAGCCATGAAAATGAATTGAATATGTATAGTCCGTGTTCTTAGGAACATTGACTCTAACTGCTCGGGGACGATCAGTATTAAATGTGAGGATGTTGATAATGGCCAGAAATGACCATTATTTTCAATCCATTTCCGTGTCTAAAACGGGCATTTGATCGCATTCCGGTCTTATATTAAGTAAGAAAGCAGTCGAATTGGACTGATTTATGCATAATTGTAAAAATAATAAGCTGGTATGAAAAATGCATAAATATGTAATTTTATTACATATTTATGTTAGAAAATCCAAAAACATGAGAAAAAGAAAAGAAAAGAAAAAGGAATGAAAAAGATGGGCAAAAGAATAAACAAGCACACAAAAATACAAAAAGATGGGAAAAAAATAGAAAAGCCCACAAAAAGAACAACTTCGGCCCATCTAGCCCATTCAGCTCTGTCTGGGAACATCTGGTCGAGGAACCCCGGTCGAGGACCATGGTTCCGCGACACAGGAGAGATTCGCGACCCAGCATGCAACATGAAGAAGAAGACCAGTCTGGGAACCTCCGGTCGAGGAACCCTGGTCGAGGACCATGGTTCCGCGACACGACCAGAGCTCCGCGCCACCAACACCTTGGAGGCCAAGCCATGCCCCAGTCGAGGAACCCTGGTCGCGGTCCATGCATTAGCGACAAGGGTATGTTCCGCGACACAGACGCACCAATAGAGACACAAGACCCAGTCGAGAAGCCTTGCCACATGCAGCCCTGTCCCGCGACACAAGGTGATTCCGCGACAATGTTGTGATGTGTGTGATGTCTTGAGACACATTGGGCCTCAGATCAAGCCCATGGGCCTAGGGCCCCACTCCTATAAATATGAGGTGACCCCCATAAGCTCAGGGTTAGAATTTCATTCTCTTGAAGACACAGTTGGAGAATCCCTCTCTAGGTAGTCTTAGTTTAGGTTTATTTTCATTTTTTGTATTATTTATTAGTTTAGAGTTTTGTTTTGTGTTTTACTGTTTCAGTAGATAGTTAACCAGTTTAATACCATGTTTTTCATTCTAACTTTGTTTTTAGGGTTTTGTAATACCCAAATCATGGGTATTAACAAACCCCATTTAATAATATGGGAAAATATTCACCAAATGTGTCCCAAATCATGAAATGGGTCTCACACCCCATGGATTTTATGCTTTCATTTTCCTTTTTGGGGTCATTTGACCCCCATTTCTCCTCATTATGCTTCCTACTGTTATTTTTATGGATGATGCTATGTATGTGTGTGATCAAACCCTAGATTAGGATGTTGCTTTATTTTAAATATTGTTCTAGATAGGTTTAATTCTGTTCAAGCATGTTCTTGTTATTTTAAATGTTGTTTGGTTGCTTTTGGCTTAGAATAGCTTTTAAATCTGAAATGGGGTGAGATCACACTTTTTGCATGCTACTGTTCAACTTTGCTTTTACTGACTTGGGTCATGAACCACCCTTGTCGCTAACCGACTCCTGTCGCTAAGCCACGTTTGTCGACAGGACGCAGTGTTGAGAGCATGAGAATTAGCTATCTGATAGGATTATCCCAAAACAAAGATCTGTGTATAAAAATGGAAGTTTAATACTGCCTTATCTGAATCTTGTCCAATATTTATTCTTTCCTTCCTGTCCCTTCTGTCTACATTGTGATTCAGCTTCATAGCTAGCATAATGTAAATTTTCACTGCTTTCATAGATAGTATTTATCGCATTTTTAGAATAACCTTTACCCGCTTTCTAGAACAGACTTATTTGCTTTGTAGAGTAAATTTAAACGCTTTTGTAGTTTAGTTTAAATTCATGCCAGTAGTTGTTAGCCACTTTTCAAACCAATTGGAGCAATACGAATGGAAAATCTAGTAAAACGACGTGGGCCCTGCTTCTATCGCACATCCTCCAGTGAACGATCCGGTCTTACTATAAATTACTGCAATTTTTGACACCATGCGCTTTCGGGCCACAGTTTCTTAACACGAGTAATAAAAACGTGACAACCTATAAATATATCCCTAATCCCAACTCCATCTTCATAATTGGTTTCATTAAATAAAATTGAAAACCAGGATTATGATCTTTCAGAAAATACTAATGTAGTGGGAACTTGTCAAAAGTTTCATGGCAAGGATTTCATGCCGGGGATGTCCATAACGCCGCTTGAACTCAAAGTCTCCCCTCATGAGTAATAAAAAGTGAAGTATATCCTTAAACCCTTTCCCACAAATCATAACTCTTTTCATTTAATAAATTTAACCTGGGATATTTTAGAAATACTCGTGTTGACGAAATTGTCAAAAGTTTCAATAATCTATGCAGAGACGTAATCCTCCGTCTTTCTTCTTGACGAATAAAACCGGTGCTCCCCAGGGGGAAGTACTCGGCCTTATGTACCCTTTCCCTAACAGCTCCTCGAGTTGGTCCTTTAACTCCTTCATTTCCAATGGTGCCATCCGGTATGGAGCTTTTGAGACAGGCTCGGTTCCCGGAATGAGATCTATAGTGAATTCAAGATCTCGCTCAGGTGGCATGCCCGAACGTCTTCAGGAAACACGTCCAGGTATTCTCTTACCACTGGAATGCTGTCAACCTTGTTCTCTTCCACCTCAAGGTTATGAACGTAGCACGCATATAATCTATACCCCTTACGCATCAAGTTAGTTTGAGGGCACTAACGATTTTGTTGCTCCTCTTAGGGGGCTGAGAGTAAAAGATAACTCTCTTTCCCCTACTTTTTGACAGGGTGATCTTTTGCTTCTGGCATTCGATAACCGCTTTATACTGGGATAACCAGTCCATCCCCAGTATAATGTCAAAGTCCATTAAGTTAAATTCTACTAATTTTGCGAAGAATTCTACGTTCTTGATCACTATAGGAATTCCGTTATATCGTTTAGAGCAAGATAATACTTCTCCTGAAGGCAATTGAATTCCTAAGCTAATTATCTCGCACTTAGGTAGATCTAACTCAGGCACTATCCTTGATGCTATGATTGAGCAACTAGCTCCAGAATCAAATAAAACTCTAAGGGGTGTATTCAAGACATGAAATGTACCTGCCATCACTTCTCCTTGTGCAGGCACGTCCGCTTGGTTAACCACGTTAAGCCTCCCCATAGGGCGTCCTTGATTGCCTTGCGGATTCGAATTCGGCTGCTGATCTTGCTGTTGATTTTGATTCTGAGGTGGTTGAGGACGTTGGTTCTGATTCTGATTCGGTTGCCTAATTTGGTTTTGAGGGGGTCTATACCCCAGATTGTTGCCGTTCCGTCCGTTTTGATTTTGAGGTTGTCCCTGCCCCGTGACCAAGTCTTCCCTTTTCGTTATGTTCTCTAACCTAGTTCGGCACTCCTGACGTATGTGGCCCATGCGACCACACCGAAAGCATGCCCCCTGTTGAGGGCATCCCCTCGTCAGATGGGGTCGCCCACACCTCAGACAGGGTGGCACCGGTTCTTCTTCGTTAAACCTCCTTCCATTGTTGGTTTGTTGTGGCCTATTCGACCTCGACGCTGCTCGTTCCTTCCCGCATTGTTCTCACCTCTCGCGTCCTTATTCCTCTTGTCTTGGGGACCACGGCTGGACTCCCCACTCACTCTCCTTTTCAGTTGCTGTACCCGCGCCACCGCCACAGCGCGGTCGTACACGGCTTGAAGATCAGGGTAGTGTACCCCTGTGATCACCTCGTGCACTGCCAGGTTCAGTCCCATTTCAAATTTCTGAGCTTTCTCCGCGTCCGTGGGTACTAATCTTGGTGCGAATCTCACAAGCTCCTTAAACCGAGTGTAGTACTCTTGCACGGTCCGACTTCCTTGTCTCAGTGATAGAAACTCCTCGTACATCGCTGCTTTAGTACTCAAGGGATAGAATCTATCCCTGAGCAACTCCATCATTTCTGCCCACGAGTAGGGCTCTTCATCTTCTTGCAGTTTCGCTTGAGTAGCCTACCACCAGTCGTCCGCTTCGCCTCCCAAGTAGTACGAAGCGACGTGCACTCTTTGTCCTTCCGGACACTTGACTGCACCCAGCAGCTTGTCAAAGGTCCGGATCCATTCCTCCAGCTTTGCTGGATCCTCCTCACCAGCGTAGTGGGGCGGCTGGTAAGGATTCACCATCGCCAGATAGTTAGGGCGAGCTTGGGGCGAAGGTACCGCCACAATGTTCGGTGCGGGGGCGTCCTGCGCACCTTGGGGTTGTTCCTCTACAGGTTATGTGACATTGGGTGGCACTTCAGTAGTGTCTTGGGGAGCGGGCTGAGTTCTTGCTCTTCCTCTAGGTGCCATTCTGTTACAAATAGTGTGGATTAGGACTTGTGAAATTAACATATAGTCTAAACAAATTTTATATAAATGTGTATGTGTTTGTAATTTCGTACATGTTGCTCGATTGAACGAAGAAACGCCGTACGATTCTGGGTTTTATTTTATTTTATTTTATTTCGTTTTTTTTGGTGTCGGACAGATCTGTCCAGATATTTTTTTTTGGTGTCGGATAGATCTGCCTGATATTTTTTTTTCGATTTATTATTAATAAATCGGGCATTTTATTGTCTTAAAACAAATTTTTAGTACAAGTGAGATGGTATACAAAAGTAGAAATATTTTCCGAGCAAAATAGTATCTACTATAAATAAAATCCCTAGCGTCTCAAGACGTCCTCCGGTGGGGTAGCGGGATCCTCATCCGGGTCTTCCTCCTCCGAACTCGGCAGCAATAGGTCGTCAAAGATGTGGTTCAAGTGCTCCCGGTGAGCATCAACGTGTTCCTTCAGTATTAGGTTTTGTGTAGTGAGGGTTTGGACTTGGCGTTCGTGTTGGTTTATGCGGTGGTGGTCCGTCTCTCTTAAGTTGCCCATGTGGTGCAAATTGCCTCCAAGTGAGCTATACGATGTTTCACTTGTTCTATGGTTTGTTGGGAGTCGAAGTGAGCGTTCATCATTATGATCATCAAGTTCATCATATCTTGACTAGCCATCTAGCACAAGCAAAAGATCTAGGTTAAAATTTTCCAAGTTTCTAAGTTAGAATTCTCCAAGATTCTAAGTTAAAATTCGCCAAGATTCTAAGTTCTCTATATAAAGGAAATGGAATATGCAAATGCAAATGATGATTTCCCCCCAAAAATAATTCAAGCACTGTTTATATATATATATATATATTTTTTTTTTTCTCTAATTCTGATGGGTTTTAAAAATAAAAATTTATTCCATAGAAATAATACTTTAAAAATTTAAAATAAATAGTCAAAATGCTAGTGCACACTTAAAAATAATAATATTAATAATAATAGTTTAAAAATAATAATGGTTTAAAAATAATAGTTTAAAAATAGCCGGGCTCTGATACAAACTTGTAACACCCCGGTTTTTTGTCACCCAGGTCGGGATGTCACCACCACACCTCCTAGCAAGACACGGTTTCTCCGAGCTTACTAAAGAGATGCAAGGCTAGGTATTGCAGAATTTAAAACATTTAAAAACAGCCCATACAATATAAGTTCCAAAATAATATCATAATGCAGCGGAAAACAATATCAGAGTATAAGTTTTGCAGCGGAAAATGTAAATAGGACCAACATGGTCAAAACACGGGTTAAACAGGCCCGTTCATACTATAGTCTAATGCAAGAATTTAAACAAAATAAAGTTCCCCAAAATCCCATGCATGTACGTGCTCATGTTCATTCCACATACTCTGTAAGAAAAAGGAAATAACTGGTTTGGTCAGCACAACTTGCTGAGTAAGTTAACACAGACATGATCGTAGGGTTTAAAAGCCATTAATTTAACATTTAATGAAAGCATGATAATAAATCACATATAATTTAATTTAATTCGGCTAACTAACCAATTTGCACAATTTAATTCATGGCTCTATTTAACAACTCATTTCACTTGATTTAAAATAAAGATCATAATTAGTTTAAATAAAGCTTTTAAATAATTTAAATGGACAATAAAATAAATAATTTAATTTAATTCCCCCTCACACCCAAGATTTAGTAATTTCAAGTATTTCACGATCGCATTGCAATCTCGTCAAATTTAGCCGGTAGCCCGGCGGCCACAGCCGTATCCGCCATACCCAGTACCACTCCGGAGCCTCGGGAAACCCAAACGGATATTCACGAGAGTGTAGGCCCTTTTCTCATGCCATTTTGGCAATGTAATTTTTCGCGCGGGGTCACCATCGTCCAAAAAGGCACGAAGTGAATAGTTAGGGGGCACCCTGCAGAGCACTCACCCCTAATTTTAATTGATCAAGTTTGTAAGGGGATTTAGTTCCAAAATTCTGATTTCACTTAATTTATTCAACAATTTATTTCGACTCGTTTAACCTTAAATGCTAATTTCACTGTTTCAACAAGATATCAAGATTTGACTTCGGTAAACACTGTTTACTCTAAAATTCATTAAAAATCAGATTCAAGTCCGAAAATTCTAAAATTTTACCACTGACTCGGAAACACAGAGATGAACACATTTTTGTGTTTTACATTTTTCGATCCGAGATGCGGAAGTAATAGAAAAACGTCAATTTGTAACAGGGTAATAATCTGTCCGAATTTTCTGTACAGCAATTTCAAAATTTCAAGATCTATCATAGCAAACGAACTCCAAATTTGATAAAATTTTACAGAGATCTTCCTAAGACAATTATCTACAACTTTCTAGTTCGGCTAAAGATCTAAATCCACCTAGAACTAATGTCAAAAACGTCTACAAGCTCGGACCTAAGTTCTGTCAAGAAATTCAAGATTCGAATTAAAACAGTTCGGTTCCGGGTCAATTTCATATATCAAAACATTACGAAAAATTCTGAAAATTTTACATGAGATAGATCTATGCCTTAGGAACGTTTTTCATGTTTTAAGTTTCCTCGTTTGAAGAATTTTAAGGGTTCGGAAGAATCTTGTAAAAACACTGCGCCGGTAAAGATTTCGTGTTGACAGATTTTCGAATTCTTGGTTAAGCTTTTAGATTTAAGTGTTCCAATTACTCCCAAAACCATGTAAGTATTAACTTACAGATTTGCAGTCGTCCGGGTTCGTCGATTCGGAGGCATGGCTTCCAGTCCACCGTTTATCTCCTCGGTTCGTCGGGTTCTTCGTTCTAGATCCGATTCGGGGTGTAGAGAAGAAAAAGACGAAGTTAAGATTCGTTTTCGAATCGCATATGGAACAAGGATCGGATCAGAACTTACCACAACGTTGGAGATCTTCCGATTTTCGTCCGCGACTGTCCTCGCCTTGGTTTCGTGCCTCCGACGACTCCGGGATTAGGCTTTTCGAACGTATAGAGAGTTGTAGGGTTTTGAAAAGTGTTCGGGGCAGATAAAGGTGTTATTTATAGATAGGCACGACCTAGGGACGTCCAAGGTCGGCCTTGGTGAGTCTTGAGCCGAAAGGAATACAACCGAAGTCGGAAAATCCGGATTCGGGCGAGTAAATCTCGCAACGGGCGAATCTGCTAGTTGGCGCGGTCGTGGCGCACCTTTTGGCCAATCACCGCGCGGCCACCGCGCGGCTGCCGCCTGGACTTCGGTCCGGGCGGGTCGTGCGATCCGTCGTGCTTTTCCTCCTCTCTTTCGGACTCCTATCCCTCTATGTTCTCGGATTCGGATTTCCGGGGTATCTTCAGGTTCCTATTTCCTATCGTCATTTTATTCGGGTTTAAATTTATGTTTGGACTAGAGTTCTCGAGTCCATTGGTGTCGGGTTTCGGTGTACAATTTATTCTATTAAATTGTCTTGAGTATTGTAACTTTAATTCCCTTTTTAGATTAGACTCTGTTTCTCATTTCTTTTCCTCCTTATTTATTTAGTGTATTTATTTATTTATTATTTATTTATTTAATTATTTATTTTATATTGCAAAATTCTTGAGTATTACAAGTACAAACTGTACAATCCTGTAACCCGCAAAGTGGTGATGTCAAGAGACGTTATATTTAATGAGGATCAAACTTGGAGATGGAATGAAGAGGAGCAGACCAAGCATGTTCCATTCGATGATGAACAGGAAAAGCAAAAAGAACAGCAATAACAAATGGAGGACATGGTACCTGATCATGTTGAAGTTGAAAGCCAATCATCTGATGATAGTCCTCTTGTGAGAAGAACAAGAAGGGTCCAGGACATATATAACTCCAGTGAGCAAATTGATGATGAATTCAATAATTTTTGTTTATTTGCAGGTCTTGACCCATTGGCATTTCAAGAAGCCTCTAAAGAAGTTAAGTGGCAAAAAGCTATGAAGGAAGAAATTCAAGCCATTGAAAAAAATAATACATGGGTGCTCACATCACTTCCTGACAGACATCGAGTAATTGGAGTCAAATGGGTGTTCAAGACGAAAAGAAATGCAAAAGGAGAAATTGAAAGGCACAAAGCCCGTCTCGTTGCAAAAGGGTACAATCAAAGATATGGAATTGATTATGAAGAAGTCTTTTCCCCAGTTGCCCGGCTTGAAACAGTGAGGCTGCTCATTTCACTAGCAGCTCAAAAGAAGTGGCAGATACATAAAATGGATGTTAAATCCACATTTCTGAATGGAAATCTTGAAGAGGTTGTCTATGTTGAGCAACCACCTGGATTAATAATTGAAGGCCAAGAAGACAAGGTGTACAGGTTGAAGAAAGCGCTCTATGGATTGAAGCAGTCACCAAGAGCCTGGAATTCAAGAATCGATAAATACTTTACCGAAAATGGATTTGTAAAGTGCCCATATGAGCACTCCCTACATGCAAAAAGAAACCTGTCTGGAGAATTTTTATTGATATGTCTATATGTTGATGACATTATCTTTTCAGGTAACATTTAGGCCTTGATTCAGGAGTTCAAGAAATCAATGGAAAAGGAGTTTGAAATGTCCGACCTGGGGTTGATGCAATACTTCCTAGGCATTGAAGTCAAGCAAGATGAAGAAGGAATTTTTATCTCACAAGAAAAATATGCCAAGGAGATCCTGAAGAAATTCTCAATGGAAGATTGTTGCAGTGTCGACACACCGTTGGAAGTTGGCACCAGATTAACTAAAGAAGGAGAAGGAAACCCAGTAAATCCAACCTACTACAAAAGTCTTGTGGGATGCTTGAGGTACTTAACCTGGACACGACCTGATATCTTGTTTGGAGTTGGTCTTGTTAGCAGGTACATGGAAACACCAAAAACTTCACACTTGAAAGCTGCGAAAAGAATTTTGAAGTACATCCAAGGGACAATCAATTATGGCATGCTATACTCTAAAAATCAAATCACTGAATTGGTTTGATTCAGTGATAGTGATTGGGCTGGAAGTAAAGAAGATCGAAAAAGCACATCAGGGTTCGTGTTCTATCTCGGTAGAAATGCATTCACTTGGTCATCAAAGAAGCAACCTATTGTCGCGTTATCGACTTGTGAAGCAGAATACATTGTCGTTGCTGCATGCGTCTGTCATGCAATTTGGTTTAAGAAATTGCTTGGAGATTTGAAGATACAAAAAGAAAGTGCAATCAAGATTCATGTCGATAACAAGTCTGCCATTGCCCTTGCAAAAAATCCAGTCCATCATGAACGTTCGAAACACATGGACACCCGTTTTCACTTCATACGGCAACATGTAAAATCAAAAGAAGTGGAGCTAAAGTATGTTAGCCTAAGTGAGCAAGTCGCAGACATCTTTACAAAAGCACTAAAAGTTGAAACCTTCCGATATTTGCGGAAAAAGCTCGGAATCCAAGTTGATGGAAGAATGAGTTTAAGGGGGGGAAATGTTGAATAAACTCATTCCACGTCTGCGCACGCCAGTCAAAAAGAGTTTGTCGTCAAAAATATACACCATGTGTGTCTGAAGTGCATTTCGTCAAAAGCAACTAATTGCGTATGTCTCGTGTATGCCATATTTGTCAAAAAGATTGTAATTTATGTCTCCACGTTTGTCAGTTCATTAGGCTAGAAATAGCCGTGTAATCTTAGTGAAAAATACAGAACTGAGTTTCAGTGAAATAAACTTCCTAAGCTCATTCTCCCAAATTCAAAATTTCAACATTGCTGTCGTTGCTCAGCTGCGATCTCTCGAATCCATTCGAGAATTTAAATTCCTTGTTGATAATCTCCGGACATATAATCCAAATTCGATAAATTGTGCTGATTTGTGAAAGGAGTGCAAAGATTGTAGACATCGTTTTCATCTTCCATGGGATTTGTGAAAGCCAAAAAAAAATAATTGAATAAAAGAAAAAAAAAAAAGAGGAAAGAAACTAGCCCCGACTGAAATCCTCTCTCTCACCTTTTCTGACAGAATTTAAAGAGGGATTAATAATGCTAAGCTGGCTAATTTATACAATTAGTGAAAAAGGACTAAATTGGATATAATTAGTAAAGGTGAAGGACTAAGGGCCCGTTCTCTAGAACTTATTTTTAGGACATATTAGTTATTACTTATTTTTATTAAAATCGGATTAGACCAGATCAAATAAGAAACATTAATATCAGACCAAATTAAATAAGATCAGACCAGACCCCATATCAGATCAGATCAGACCGAACCAGATCAAATCATTAAAATAATATAGATAAGATAAGATCATATCACACCATATCAGATCAGACCAAACCAGACCAGATTGAATCAGATCAGTCATAAATCTTATAAAATCCAGATGAGACTAGACAAATTCAGGCCTAGAGAACAGGGCCTAAATGGGGTAAAAAATTAGTAAAGGACCGATTCGAAAAAATGAAAAAGAAAAAGGACTATTTGAACCTTTTTTTTTCCATTTTCCTAGCATCCTACAAAATTCAGAAGGTAAATTAAGTGCAACATGATTGCTCGTTTATACAGGTTAAGTGGGCTTTACTAAGGCAATGAAACTGTAACCTGAGAATTTCTATTGCTTCAATGGTTTCCTTAAAGTCGGTCTTGTCCTACATCAAGAGAAGAATTTTCATCAATAATGTTTACAAGTTTAGTTTTCTTCTTACCAAACCTCACTGGCATGATATTCCTCGGTTGCTTTCTTGATAATTTCTGTCAGGTTCCTTTGGTATTCTCTTACGACTTTTAGGGGTAAGTGGTAACGATGTAACACCCCAATTTTTGGTCACCCAGGTCGGGATGTCACCGCCACACCTCCCTAGTAAGACACGGTTTCTCCGGCTTACTAAAGAGATGCAAGGCTAGGTATTTCAGTATTTAAAAATATTTAAAACATTTGCAAACAGCCCATACAATATAGTCTCGAAAATAATAATATCGTAATGCAGCGGAAATAATATTTATGTATAATATTGCAGCGGAAATGTAAATAAGACCGACATGGTCAAAACACAGGTTAAACAGACCCGTTTATTCTATCGTCTAATGCAAGAATTTAAATAATAAGTTTCGCAAAATATAAGTCCCCCCATGCATGAACATGCTCATGTTTGTTCCACATACTCTGTAAGGAAAAGGAAAAATAAACGGTTTGGTCAGCACAACTTGTAAGTTAACACATGCATGATCGTAGGGTTTAAAAGCCATTAATTTAATATTTACATAAAAATATGATAGTAAGCCATAAATAATTCAACTCAATTATCTAACCAATTTGCATAATATTTCATGGCACTAGACAATAATACATTTAGCACAATTTAAAGTGAAGCCATAATTAATTTAAACAAAGCATTTAACAATTTAAACGACAACTATAAATAATCCAATTTAATTTAAATTCCCTATTACATCCCCGATTTAGTAATTTCAAGTGTTTCACGATTTCATCGCGATCTCAACAAGTTTAGCCGGAAACCGGCGGCCGCAGCCGTATCTGCCATACCTAGTACCACTCCGGAGCCTCGGGAAACCCATATGGATATTCACGAGAGTGTAGGCCATATACCTCATGCTGTTTTGGCAATATCATATCTCAATTTTCGCGCGGGGTCACCATCGTCCATAAAGGCACGAAGTGAAGCAGTTAGGGGGCACCCTGCAGAGCATTCACCCCTAATTTTAATTTATCAAGTTTGTAAGGGGATTTAATTAAAAGATTCTGGTTTCACTAAATTTATTACGAAAAGATTTCGACTCGTTTCAACCCTAAAGGCTAATTCCATCGTTTCACAAGATTTCAAGATTTGACCTTGTAAACCGCTGTTTACTCTAAAATTAATTTAAATTCAGATTTAAGTTAAAAAATTCTGAAAATTTACCACTGACTCGGAAACATCGAGATGAACAACTTTCGTGTTTTAACTTTTTCAATTCGAGATACCGAAACAGGTCAAAAACATCAATTTTCGTCATATCATTAATCTGACCGAATTTATCATATAGCAGCTCAAGATTATCAAGATCTACCATAGCAAATCAACTCCAAACTTAACGAAATTTTACAGAGACCTTCTTTAGACATTTGTCTACAACTTTCATGTTCGGCTAATGATCTAAATCGGCTTAAAACTAATGTCAAAAACGCCTACAAGATCGGACCTAAGTTCTGTCAAGAAATTCAAGATTCAAATTAAAAGAGTCCGGTTCCAGGCCGATTTCAGATATCAAACCGCCACTAAAAATTCTGAAAATTTTACAGGAGATAGATCTAGGCCTTAGGAACGTTTTCCGTGTTTTAAGTTTTCTCGTTTGAAGACTTTTAAGGGTTCGGAAAAATTAGACAAAATCGTTGCGCCGGTAGAAATCACATGTTGACAGATTTTTGAAAGTTTTGATTAAGCTTTTAGGTTTACGTGTTTTAATTACTCCCAAAACCATGTAAGTGTCAACTTACAGATTTGTAGTCGTCCGGGATCGTCGATTTTGGAGGCGTGGCTTCCAGTCCACCGTTTATCCTCTCCGTTCGTCGGGTTCTTCGTTCTAGATCCGATTCGGGGTGTAGAGAAGAAAAGAAGAGAGTTAGGGTTTCGTTTTTGAATTATAAACGTGATGGATGAACGGATCAGACTTACCACGATGTTGGATGACTTCCGAATTCGTCCAAACAGTCTCCGGCTTGGTTTTGGTGCCTCCGATGACTTCCGGATCTAGGGTTTTGTGTATAGAGAGTATCGTAGGGTTTTGAAAAGTGTCCGGGGCTTCCAAGAGGTGTTATTTATAGATAGGCACGACCTAGGGACGTCCATGGTCGGCCTTGGGGAGTCTTGAGCCGAAAGGTGTTCAACCGAAGTCGGAAAAATTCGGATTCGGGCGAGTGAATCTCGCAACCGGCGAATCTGTCCGTTGGCGTGGTCGTGGCGCGCCCTTTCCTCCTTTACCGCGCGGCCACCGCGTGGCGCTCGCCTGGACTTCGGTCCAGGCGGGTCGTGCGATCCGTCGTGCCTTTCCTCCTCTCTTTCGGACTTCTATCCCCATATGCTCCCGGATTCGGATTTCCGGGCCATCTTCGGGTTCCTATTTCCTCTCTAACTTTTTACTCGGGTCTACATGCATGTTTGGACTCGAATTCTCGAGTTCATTGGTGTCGGGTTTCGGTGTACAATTTATTTATCTTTAATTAGTTCTTTTTATTTAATTAAACTCATTTAATTCCTTTTTAAGTTAAATTTCATTTCTCATTTCCTTATCTTTATTTATTTATTTTTTGAATTTATTTATTTATTGTATTTATTTTATTTATTGTTTATTTATTTAATTATTGTTTTATCTTGCAAAATTCTCGGATATTACAAACGACTTCATCAGAATTCTAGTTATGTCGTCGTTAAAAGACATGTCAATTTCAGTGCCATGGCAGATAATTCTTTTGTCATACATCCAAGGCCGACCTCAACAGCATATGGTATGCCGTCATTGGGACATCATCGCATAGGATCTTTTCAAAATAACACCCTATCTTGATCAGAACATAGGCTTCGCGTGAGACCTTTGTGCTTCTGCTTTCACTCATCCAATGCAGTTGGCAGGGCTTTGTATGCTCCTCTGTTTGAAGTGCTAAGCTGCACAATATGCAAACTGACAACATAAATGCAGCTACCATTTTCTACAAGTAGGAATGCGATTTATCATTAATTTGGGAGTGGTAATGAAATAAATTCTCCCTTTGCTCTAGTTCCGAATTCCATATATTTCTCCCTTTTCTGCATTGAGTGCTCGTATGGCCAAAAAGTTGGCACGGACACTCCTCATTTTCATACAAAACCATATGATGAATGTCCTTTTCGTCCTCATAGCATTTGGATTCATCTCGATCATCTCCATACATGTATTCCTCGTGCTTGTCATATGAAATAAACTCATATTTTCCCAATTCATGTATTAGGGCCATTCGTCGCACATTATACTCATTCTCTTAGTGCCATTTCTTTCATTTACCGCATGTAACATCTTTCTTGTCAGGTGGGGGCTTGCGGTTATGATCAGTTGGATGGGTCCTATTGTCCTTACGATAGCCCTTAAATTCCTTGGTTATCTCGTAACCTTTGTGCTTATACCCTTTTTCATCCCGGTTTGGTGGCGGCTTGTACTCTTTAGTTTTGGTTGTAGGCTGGACCAACTATATCTTGTTTGCATTGTAGCTCGTTGACGCTGCTCTTGAGGATTTCCTCTTCACCCGACCTTCAAAGTTGCTGGCCTTTGGACCAGATCTGTCTGGTTCATGTAGCCTCTCATGCTCATTTCATCAAAGATCTATGGTCTCTCAGTCCTTTAGCAAATCTGGAAAATGTAATTCTTGGTTCCTCATTAAACTATGCTCGCATCATTAAGATCTCTTTTCCTTGTAATACTCCTCAATGGTTCTTGGTTCTTTTTCCCTGCTGAGTTAAACTGATGACACACTTGTACAAGTCCGATTTGTAATGTTCTTGTATGAATAGAATCTCCTTGACTCTTTATCACTTGTTCCCAGTTGGAGATTTATTTTTTTATGGCGCTGGACATGGTAATATTTGCATAGCTTCTGCTGCCACCAGACTTTAGGGAGTATTTACATAGTCCGATTTTTTTTCTTATCACTCCTTAAATTGGCTTGCAACAATATGGACTTTCTTGATATCGGAGTAGTGATGGCAATTTATGAGATTCAAATCCCGCCAGTAAAGGAAAGCTTGGGGGTTACTGGTTCCGTACGTAATTAGGGAGCGTAAACTTAAGAGATCTCAGATTGTGATTCCAATCCAATATTTGCCTTCTGGTGGTTAATTTGGTGGTCGTCATTACCATTGGATCTAGAATATCCTTTGCTCTTGCATTCTTTTGGTACAAGTGGTTTGGGGTAATTTTCAATTGGTGTTAATTAGTCTCATATATATTGGGTGGACCTTGTGCTCGGCCAAAATATCCAAATTGTGGTTGTGACACCCCGCACAAGAGTCGTCGCGTACCGAGGTAAGAATTGAAATTGCAAGCTTCAATAATTTCTGTGTGCCGATTATCTGCATCGTTTATTCTTTCCGAAGTGCGACCCAACTTTGAGGACGAAGTTGATTTCTAAGGAGGGTAGACTGTAATACCCGAGAAATTGACACCGAATATTAAATCCAAAAATTTAAGAATCGGATTTAATTATCGCAACCGAAATAATTCCGAGAGAGCGGAATTAAATATTTTCGGACGATAGCAACTCGAAGAGAGATCGGATTATCCAACGATTTCGGATAATTCATATTATGATTTTTAAAATAAAAATTCATAATATATATAAAAAAAATTTAAAAACGCGCAGCAGGCAGCCGCGCGGTGGCGGCGCGTGGGCGCGTGAGCCCCGCGCCGGCGGCTACTGGTGGCGTGTGAAAAAGCGTTTTTTGCTCGGTTTGGGCATTTATGTCGATGTTTGGTGCATGGACTGGAACCACATTCATTCCCAGACCCTTGGGGGTGTATTGGGACTCCATTGGACGAATTTAGAAGCATCTAGAACCTTGCAAAGTGGTTTAAGTGAGTGCATTCACAAGAGTAGAAGGGTTGGTGCAATGGATGAAGTTTGGAGGGGTTGGTGGCTGCATTTTTCGAGGGAGACCACCATAAACTCATCCCCTACATTTCCTAGGACCATTATGAGTTCTTTGGAAGTGTTATCACAGCCAGTGGCGGACCCAAGAATTTTTGGCTGGTAGGGCCGAATTTTTTTTTTTAAGAATATATGAAAAATGTTCAATCACAAAAAGAATAATATAATATACTTCCCCGTTTTTAAGAATATGAAACGTTTAGCTTTTTAACACTATCCATTGTCGAGAATACATTTTCAACTGAGGTTGTGGCAATTGGTAAGATCAATGTTAATTCAATCAATTTATAATAATTGAAAAAATCACATCATTAATTGACGAAAAATAAGTTATATATCGTTCATAAAGATGAAGTAATCGTCTCTTTCAAACTTGGAGAATTGAGCTATATAT
Organism: Hygrophila difformis; assembly: GCA_030278955.1. Lineage (NCBI taxonomy): Eukaryota > Viridiplantae > Streptophyta > Magnoliopsida > Lamiales > Acanthaceae > Hygrophila > Hygrophila difformis. Next base: position 37,183,556 of record JAOANR010000003.1, on the reverse strand, counting down.
GATCAGGATAACAAAGTAATAATTCAAAGTTGTTTCAGTGAATCGGTTATTCATCTCTTACTTCAATAAGTCGAAAGCCTAAGAAAAAACTATTCAAGTTAATTTAAAAGTACATTATTTAGATGAGAATTGATATGTCAAACTAAAATAATAAAAATACTAATTTTAGATTGAAGCAATAGAATAGAGTGTTCTAATTTCATTCCAAACAAAATTAAAATTAATAATATAAGAGAGATATATATATATACTATATAAATAAATTTTTTTTTAGGTGGGGCCAGGGCCCCACCTGGCCTACACTTAAGTCCGCCACTGATCACAGCCCTAATAAGCCTCATACAGCCCCCAAATCTTCCCATTAGCAACTATCCGAAAATCTGCTCCTATCTTGAGTGTTGGTGAGAGTTGAGCCTTGTTCTTCTTGTTCTTAGGGCCTTGGTCGAATTGGAGGGTTGAAACCTGTTCTCCTATGTCTAGGTAAGGTTTCTGATCCAAACCCTTGTCCTTGAAATCGATTATCAAGCCTAACATCAAGTATTCTTCCAACAATCCCCACAATAGGATTCATTCGGTAGATTGCGGAAGAGTGGACGGTGTTGGTCAATTTTGGAGCAAACAAGGAGGAGGATTTCGACACTAAACTCTTGAAAAGTAAGTTAGTATTGTGCATTTCAAGTTTTAGGGGTTTTGGTGGAGAATCCATCAAGTTTTTATTCGATTTCTAACCGAAGCCAAATCTGCCATCTAGGGTTTTCATCCGAGTAGTTTTGTTGTTCTGCGTTTTTCATTTAGATCCGTTCGTTTTTGGAAATCCTTTCGAAATGAAAAATGTTCCTAACATCTTGAATATGCGCTCGGCAAATTTTTATAATTTTTGAACATGATTTGGGCGTCGAAAACGGATCTGGTTTTCTGAGTTTTTCTGCTGCCAGTTTTGGTGTTATTGTGTAGTCAGTTTTTGTTGTCCGATTTACTCTTGTCTATGTTCGTTGTCAATGGTTGTTGTCTTCATGAAAGGTGTTCCTTTATGTGTCTATATCATTCCTGTAAAGTTTCATATTTTTGGAGCACGTTTGGAATTGATATGGAATTTTAAATGTACTCTGGTCGGGTGAACAGTAGGATTTTGACACATTGGAAACGTTGGTTCTGAAATCATTTTTTTTGGGTTACTTAGAGTCCGATTTTGAAGTAGCCTATTTCTAAGAAAAATGTTTGTTTGGGTGTGTTCTAGCTGCTGTAAAAATTTCGGAATTTTTGAAAATGTTTTGCTAGGTTTCCATATTCGATTTCTGAAACTGCCATAAAGATTATTTTTGTCGGTAAATCGTACTTGTGTATTTTGATGATCTACGAGTCGATTGACACTCATTTTTGAAAATATATGAAATCTGGAATTGTGTGGTATTGTAAAGTGTAAAATTATGATTTTGAAACTTTGTAAGTTTTGATCGAGTGGGATGCCCGACGTTTTAGAGGGTAAGTGCACTTGGCGTGAGCTCGTTGGGCCGCCCCCTCTTTTTGTGTAGCCAAAACGGCGCATATGATATTATTGTTTCGTGTTAGTAAGAGTCTATACTCCTAGATGTATCCGTATGGGTTATCTAGGGCTCCAGAGCGATCTGTATAGGGTCACTGCTTTCACATCCCTCGTGGGTACGAGTCCCAGAGGTGGGTTGATTCCAAGGGTACGTCCCTAGAATCGTGATTATATATTGGGGTTCTTGTGGGTGTAAATCCCAAGGGCTAAATTGGTGTCCTCGATCAAAATGAACATTGGTAAATTTATTCGTGTGGTAAAGTGTAAGAATTCCCGTGGATTATTTTTACTCGCTTATTGTAAAATTAAAATCCTATCTTTTTGTACTCTTCTAAAAACTCTAAAAGATGTTATGCTATATACTCCGTATTAACTTACGCAGTACCGTTTGTACTGATAAATTGTTGTTTTCCATTTTTCGCAGAGTAAGCAAATGCACGATGGGATGGGATTTCTCAAATAAAGGACTTGTCGCATTTACTTTATTTTATTTTCCGCATTGGACTTGGACTTTGGACTTTGGTTTTGGCCGCTTGTTTTGGCCCTTGTTTATGCTTCCACACTACTTGTTATTATTATGCATGTGATACTCTGATTTTTATTTCGGGCACAATTGAATGGTTTTAAATTATTTTAAAGTTCGATACAACTTAGCCTTAGCATCTTTCTAGATAAACTCGATTTGGATCGTGTCTTATTTAGAAAGGTGTGGCGGTAGCGTCCCGGCCTGGGTGATCAAATCCGGGGTGTTACAGTGGCTCTCTTGCTTCGATCTCGTCCTCAGCTCCATCTCTATCTTGTCCATTGACGGTACCCCAGTACTGGTCCACTTCCTGGAGTGTTCCTTATATAAGTGTGTATGGAAAAACTTTCCTCAATTTTTTTCTGGTCAATGGTTTTCATGTACTGAGCTTTTATAGTTTTGTTTTGCGCATCTAGGCCTGACCGCAATTTCAAAAAGCTTAATTGGTCCAATTTCTGATCAATTGTTTTGAGCACAACATTCAAAGAAGCCTCATTCATTCATGCAATAATGAACACTATAACAATAGCTATGTATATATATATTAGATATCTTAGGTGCCGCACGCATACGCCGCGCTCGCTAGTAGAAGAAAAATAGGTGATGTGTGCGCCTGCAGGCGACATCAGAAAGATGTCGTTTGAACGATACCAGACCAATGTGGGTGCCTTTCTCAGATTGTATGGGTTGGATCTCTCCTGTAGCTGGTGGAATCTCAGGAGTATAAATAGATGGGGCTTGCAATGACTGATACATTGTGTAAGAGCTCCCACAATGATGGATCTGCAATAATCCTTCAGAAAATCCAATTCCTCGTCCCAAAGAGAGCATCTGGTATTTGAAGTCAGTTTACCTTGCACCTGTAGTTGTACCCAATAAAGAAACTCAGATTTCTCCAAATACTCATAAATACCTCATGGGAACAAAAATTTTATGGTACCATACAATCCTAATTAACTGATCTGCAAATCATATCAATTATTTAAAAGATTTACTCACCTTTAAATGTCAAAATTCTGAAATTTGGATTGACAAATGTGGGAATCTGCAGTGATACTGCCTCATTGGTTTCATTGCATGTTCATGTGGATGATCAAGCCATTATTTTAAGGTATAGTTTTGCGAATGCATATGTACTTTTCAGATTCCATGGTCGCTTTGTAAATGAACTGCAGATTGATTCCCTAGGCTAGTCAACTTCAATCACCACATCAAAGTAAATGAATTGCAGATTAATTCCCTAGGCTTGTCAACTTCATCACCACATCAAACTCGAAGTTTAGAAGACACTCTAAACAAGAAATGGAAATGAAATGAACAGATCTACCAATCAATCAAATTAGAATACACTCTAAACACGAAATGACCAATTGCAGGCATCAGGCCAAAGGGAGCTTTATAAACACATTAAATGAATCAATCAAAGCTAAAAACTGCTTCACAAGCAACACTTCAAATAAAATAATATACTGAATCGAGAACTAAGCAACTTTCTTGTGCATGTACCTTCAGCAACATTGATTTCATGTGGCTACTGCAAACTCAAGAGCACAAAATTAATTTTGATGTGTGAGAACACAGCAAAATATTGCGGGAAAAAGAAAGAAATAGAGGAAAGGACTTCAACATTACCACTTTCAATTTCTTGAGGATATTATGAAACTATGCACTATGAAATGCCCATGGATTTGGTTTCTGTATACGGTATACCTATACCTGTATTCAAGAAATTATATAAAAAAGAACCCAATTTCATCAAAATTATCCGCAATTAATGGAACTTACGATCCATAAAAATAAAAAGAGCGAAAAAAATCAGAAGCGAGCTTAAAGTACCCAATTTGTTCCTCACCTTGACATATCCTGTTCTAAACAGATAAACAACAATGCAACATAGAAAAAGGGCAAGGCAGAATCCAAACACATAAAATATATAGCAAGTAAATTTATGACATAACAAGTAAACAAAAGAGGAAATCAATCCGAAATCAACCCGAATTGAACTCGAATTCAACCTCATATATTAGAAAATTGACATATTATAAGTCAACTTGATCAGCCTCCATTGCTTCCTGTGGGATGAGTAAAGGGAAAAAGTAAAATATCAAAACAGTTAAAATCAGGTAAAGATATAGCTTTGAATATCCATTTAACATAATTAACACAATAGCAAGTTAAATTTAAAACTAAACAGTGTTACAGATTCAAGAAAAATATATATGCATCATTTAAAACTACAAAATATAGGTCACCTTTCATTTAAAACTACAGAGATAATAATAGGACTATTAGAACAGAGATAATTGGTTGAAACTTAAAGTGGTGGAATTCAAGAATTCATTACCTGCAACAGTAAAGATTGATAGGTGATCCTTACAAGCAGAGGATTTTTAGTTTCAACTGCTTCCATTATCAGAGTAGACCCAAGAAATTATCAATTCCCAGGAATGGAATAACGCAGGCCTGAGAAGAAAAAGTCTGCTTGATAGCACATTCAAGAACAACCAGCATTTTCTAAATATTATAATAATGGTAATGGAGCTCAACAAGTTATAACAATTCAAGACTTGTTCGCCAAACAAAACAAGCTAATTAAGTAAGCAGTATTAACAATTTTAAGAACCTAACTTTATGTCACTTAATTAGCTGAACAAGAACATTAAAACATTTATTTCCTCAAAAAAGGACCACGAATCCAAAAAAGTTTCCAAATTAATTTCAATCCATAAACAAGAGAAGAAGCTAACACAGCAGCTCCTTCAAGCATCAACTACACAATTTCAACACCAAACCCCCAAGCAGCCAAAGATAACCCCAACATGAAAGAAATGCAGATAAATCCACAAAAACTGCAAATAGGCAAGAAAAACCAGCAGCAAACACATATATACACAAATAACATTCAAAGGAAACCCAACATTAGCAGTGAACAATAAGTGAGAAACCAGCATAATTAACAGTGAACAAGCACGTAAATTTATGACATAGCAACTAAACAAAAGAGGAAATCAACCCGAATTCAATTGATATCAAGTAAATAAAAGAGGAAATCAACCCGAATTCAATTTGAGCGTCTGCGTGTACGCACATGCCTCTGAGAAGAATGGCATTGGTGCTTGAAATGCAAAACACTATTTTTTGGAAATAGAAGCATAATATTTCAAGATCCAAGAGTGTAACACAAGAGAGAATCAAAGGACAATTTAATGAGTCTATAATATACAGCTCAACGAAATTATAAGCCTTCCTAGGAAGAAATCTAGTCGAGATTGAGATGGAATTTTCACAAAACATTTTGTTTGATAATAAGTACAGCCTGCGAAGCATGAAAAATTGGAGTTATTCCATCGGATCAGAGCATACAAAACCTTTAGAAGTGCAACTCGAAACCATACAAAATTTTATGACAAAACTGTACAACCATGCCAAGTTATTTTGAGTGTGAAAGCAAGGAAAAGAGGATGACAGGTGAATTCTTAAAGAAACAAAACTAACTACAAAGTAGCAACACAAAACTTAATAATAACAAACGAACAAACGACATAAACGAAATATATGAGAAATGTAGACAACCCTAAAACATAAAACCAACAATAATTCTAGCAGCAAAACAAACTTAATAATAATTGAATGATACATGAACTCATACATTCAACAGCAACCGAGTGACAACGACGAACCATATGATTGCAAGAGCTGATAAATTTCGATGCAAACTAAATCAGATTGAACTATTTCCAAATTTAATTCGCACAGATCATGATATCAAATTAAGAGCACCACAAGTTTCCAGACATATTCAACCAAATCAACATAAGAATAACCGAATCAAGCCAAAAAAAAAAAAAAAAACAAAACAAAACCCTCAACAAGCAAACAACAAGATTCCCATAAATGAATAACTCCCCAAGCAGGCAAAAGAGCAAACAGTTAGAGGGCATGAGATAGATGATTCGAAATTTCCAAACACACACAAAATCTGGGAACAAAAACAACTTTAGACCAATGAAAAAACACAAATGGGGTAGCAAGCAGCAAACAACAAAGGTGAAAAGGGGTTAATTGAACTAAGGGGGTTGGAAGACGATCTGGAGGTGGGAAAAAAAAAACAAAAAGGAATTGGGGCACGGAAGACTGAAATGGAATGCCAATACCTGGATGTGGAATTCTGCGACCCAATTAAATCCGGTCACCGTAACCGCCCTCACTGTAATACCCGAGAAATCAACATCGAGTATTAAATCCGAAAAATTAATTAATTAAATTAATTAATTGGATTTAACTATCGCAACCGAAATAATTCCGGGAGAGCGGAATTAAATATTTTCGCACGATAGCAACTCGAAGAGAGTTATCGGAGTATCCAACAAGCGGATAATCCAAATATGATTTTTAAAAGATCAAAAATCATATTATAAAAAAAAAAAAAAAAGGGCCGCAGCCTGTGGTGGCGCGGTGGCCGCGCGGTGGCGCGCCACCAGCGCGCCACCATGCAGGGGCTGCAGCCCCTACGCGTTCAAACGCGTTTTCGCCATTTTTCGAACCTTGGTGACTCCAATCGATTCCAATTCAATGCTCAGACATTATTATGTGATTAGGGATGTATTGGGACCATTTGGGACAGATTTGGATGGATTAAGAACCCCTACATAGTTGTTTATTGATAGGTTCATGAACAAAGATGGATTAAATGGTGCATTGGTTGGATTGAGGAAATGAGTAAGGTTTGGTGGCATTAATCCGGTCCTTGACTGGATAATTTCATTCCCACCTTTCCCATGATCATTAAGGCAACCTAGGGAATAGCCATTACCCCATTAATCCCCCCATAACAGCCCCAAAATTCACCCTACACCACCAATCCGAAAATCAGTTCTCTCTTGAGTGTTTGTGAGTTGGTGAGAGTTGTCCATCTTGTTCTTGGGGCTTTGGTCGAGTTGGAAGCATTCCAATCCCTTCTCCTACGTCTAGGTAAGGATTCTAAACCAATTCCTTGTTCTTTACTTCGAATTCTAGGCCCTAACATCAAGTTTCTATCCAAACACCTCAAAATAGGATTCGTTCGGTAGATCTTGGAGGTTTGAGGCTGTCCCGGGCGAATTTGAGGATTCAACCAAAGAGGATTTCGACACTACACTCTTGAGAAGTAAGTTAATGATGTGCATATCAATTTTTAGAGTGTTTGGTTGAGTATTCTTCGAGATATGGTTCGATTTTCATCTTGTGCCAAATCTGTCAATTAGGGTTTCTTCCGAGTAGGTTTTATTGTTGTGCTTTTCTCGCCTAGATCCGTTCACTTTTGGAAGAACTTGTCTAAATGAAAAATGTTCCTAATACTTTAAAGATGATGTCTGTAAATTTTCATAATTTTTGGAATTGATTTGGTCGACGAAAACGGATCTGGTATTTTCTGCTATATTTGGTGACAGATTCAAATTCCTAGCATGTTCAGTTTTGTAGTTCATTTTTTTCCTAGCTATGGTCGTTCTTGATGGTCGACTTCTTCATGAAAATTGTTCATCTATGTGTCTAGTTCACTCCTGTTAAATTTCAGAATTTTTGGAACAACCTTCGAATTGTTATGGATTTTTAAGTAAGCTGTGGTCGGATGAACAGTGGTCTTTGCACCCTTTTGAAAACAAGTTTCTGAAATGATTTTTTTTGAGTGACTTAGAGTCCGAATTTGCTAAGGCCTATTTCTGAGAAAAATGTTTATTTGGATGTCGCCTAGCACCTGTAAAATTTTCAGAATTTTTCACAAAGATTTACTACATTTCCTAATACGCTTTTGAAAACTGCCACAGTGTAGTCTTATCGGTGAAATTTGGTTTCGTACGTTTCGGTGGTTATTGAGTCGATTGCTACTCTTTTACGAATCCTATGAATTCTGGAAATGTAGATATATGTTGTGATGATTAAAATGTGGTTTTGAAACTTTGTGAGTTTTGATCGAGTTAGATGTTCAATTTGGAGGGTAAGTGCACTTGGCGTGGGCTCGTTGGGCCGCCCCCTCTTTTTGGTGGCCAAAACGGCGCCAAGGAAATATTATTATGTTGCGTGATTGTATGAGTCTATACTCCTAGGTGTATCCGTAGGGGTTACCTAGGGCTCCGGAGTGTGTCTGTATAGGGTCCGCTGCTCTCACATTGTGGATACCGTCGGCTTGTGGACATAAGTGCCCAAGCGGGTAATTGATCCCAAAACGGCTAAGGCCCTGGATCGTCGATACCGGCAGCTTGTGGACATAAGCGCCCAAGCGGGTAATGTTTTGGATGTCCTCGATCAAAATGAACATTGGTGTGGTAAAGTATAAAAAGAAATCCCCGTAAATTATTTTTACTCGTTCGTTAGATTAAATTCCTAACTTTTTATTACTCTTCTAAATCTTTAAATTTTGTCATGCTATACATTAACTTACTCAGTACCGTTTGTACTGATAAATTGTTATTTCCTATTTTTCGCAGAGTAAGTGTTGGCGCATTGGGATGGGACTTTCCAAGAATAAAGACTTGTCGCATTTTATAATTGTTTTAAATTTCTGCACTGGACTTTGATACTGGACTTTGGACTTTGGTTTTTGGCCGTATGTTTGGCCCTCGTTTTTATTTGTTTTTAGCTTCCGCACTGATTATTACTGTGATGCATGAGATACTCTGATTTTAATTCGGGCATGATTGAATAGTTTTTAAATTGTTTTGAAAATTTGATACAACTTAGCCTTAGCATTTTTCTAGATGAGCTCGACTTGGGTCGGGTCTTGTTTAGAAAAGTGTGGCGGTAATGCCCTGGCCTGGGAAATCAAATCCGGGGTGTTACAAAGTGGTATCAGAGCCCGAAAATTTTAAAGCTATTATTTTTCGGCCCACTATAGAGGCCCAAATTATTTAATATTATTTTTAAGCATTTTAAGTATTATTTCCATGGAAAAAGGGAATTTTATTTTTGAAACCCATGGAAAAGTATATCTTGCAAATTCGACAAGTCTTAAAAAACTTAGTACTATTTTTGGGGGGTAGCATGTGCATTAACAAATTATTTTCATGTGTGGCATATCCCTTAATGTAAAATTTGCATGATTAGATGGCCGACCCGAGGTTACAAGATTCCATCATGCGTTTATTGTGCTCCATGTCGGATATCACGCACGAACTTCGCCATATCTCTAGGGATGCCGCAAACGATAGAAATAGGATTGTGGCTATAGAGGAGAGAATGGAGGCTATGACCATTAGGAGTACCCAGATGGCTGCACGCCATGATGCTCTTGCGGCCGAGTTCGAGGATTGCCGACACCACGTGCATATGCTACAGGGACGCATCTTTGCGTTGGAGGAAGTCATTGTTGGGCTGCAAAACCAGCTTAACCCCGAACCCGAGATGGAAGAGGAGGAGGAGTTTGACCCCGATGAGTTCATCAACGTTGAGGAGGAAGAGGAGGACCCCGAGGAGGTTGTGGAGAACCCTCCACTGCCTCTCGATACCGACGAGGAGATCGAGGCTGATCGCCGGATGCTTGGCTATTCTCCCGACTACTTGATCTAGACTTTATCATGCGTTCTATCTTGTTGGACTTTTACCGCTTTTCGCTACTAGTTTCCTATCATTTCCGTACCTATTATTATCGCATATTGATTCTCTTGGTGGTACCACATTTTATGTAGTGGTGACCTAGTAGTATTTGATGTAGTAGCCTTGTTATTAAATCGTTATCATCTAGTGGAATTTCGTATTTAGTTTTCTCTTTCCTTTCTTGCCAATTTCAGTGGTCTTTAACACTTAGAACCTATGAGACTAAGTTCTAACCCTAGTCTAACTTGACTATTAACTTTCATCTAACCGCGAATCTAACCTCTGCGTGCTTGATCATCAGAATGCCGCCCAGAGGGAGACCTAGAGCTGAGATTCCAGTGCATGAGAACGTTAATGCTCCAGCCAATGCGAACCCGCCGAATCCGGGAGTTCAAGCTAACCCCGTTCCCAACGCACTTGATGAGAGGTTGAGGACAGTTGAGCAAGTCCTCGTTGCTCTAGGAAATGCTGAAGTCAACCGAGCTCAAGCAGCAGTACCACCCCCAGCAGCTCGGATAAATTATCTGGCGATGGTGAACCCTTACCAGCCGCCTCATTACGAGGGACAGGAAGATCCCGCGAAGTTGGAGGATTGGCTGAGGACTTTTGATAAACTGCTTACCGCCATCAGGTGTCCCGCAAATGAAAAGGTTGGTGTGGCTGTGTACTACCTGAGAGGAGAAGCTGACGAGTGGTGGCAGAACCACCAAGAAGGACTTGCTGATGGTGAACATGCCTACTTCTGGGAAGAGTTTAAGGAGATGATGAGGGAAAGGTTCTATCCCCTCAGCATAAAGACTGCTAAATATGAGGAATTCATAAATCTCCGACAAGGCACTCAGACAGTTCAAGAATACTATGCGAAGTTTAAAGAGCTCGTCCGATTCGCTCCAAGGCTGGTACCAACCGATGCTGATAAAGCCCAGAAATTCGAGATGGGGCTGAATCTCAGCATCAGAGAGATCTTGGTTGGCGGACAGCACACTACTCTGCAAGCTGTTTACGATCGTGCAGTGGCAATTGCACGAGTACAACAGCTGAAGCGCAAGGATCACGGAGAGGCGAGCAAGGGCCTAAACAATTTCGATAAGAGGAATCGGAACAACAACTCTGGGAATCACTTCAGAAGGGGGAATGACCAAGGAAGGAATGATGGTCAAAGGAAGCCGGACAACAGAGAACTCAACCGAGGAGGCCAAGGAGGTTGGAGGCCGGATAACCAGGGCGCCTTCATACCCAGATGCCGGGAATGCAACCTTCCGCACTTGGTGCGTGAATGCCCAAGACCGGGGCATTGCTACCGGTGTGGCCGAGAAGGTCACATGAAGAAGGAATGCCGGACGAGGGAGGACCGCATTGACAAGAGGTTGGATCTGATAAACCGTCCTCAGGGCAACAGGCCAGCCGGGCCAAACCAGCAGGACAACCAAGGGCAGAGATTTCCGCAGGCACAGAGGCCACCTCAGAATCCAAACCAGCATGGGAATCAAGGGAGGCCAGTAGGACGCCTGAACGTGATAAACCAAGCTGACTTAGCTGCTCAAGGCGATGTGATCGAAGGTACGTTTACTGCTTTAAGCGTACCTGTCAAGGTCTTATTTGACTCAGGAGCGAGTTGCTCTTTGATTTCCACGAGAACTATATCTGCGTTAGATCTACCAGCTCCGAATAACATTAACTTAGGAATCCAATTACCATCGGGTAAGATAGTATCGTGTTCCAAACGACATGACGGAATCCCGATAGTAATCAAGAACACTGAATTCTTTGCGAATCTCATAGAATTTGACCTTAAGGATTTCGACATCATTTTGGGAATGGACTGGTTGACGAGATACAAGGCTATCATCGAATGCAAGAAGCAGAAGATCTCGTTGGCGAAGAGTCGCGGAAAGAAGGTCATTTACTATATGCAGCCTCAGAAGAAGGGTGCCAAGATAGTAAATGCAGTAAAGTTCTGCAATCTCATGCAGAAGGGATACCAACTGTACGCGTGCTACGTGCATAATCTGGAAGGCGAGGAGAACAAGATCGACAATATCCCCGTCGTGAACGAATACCCAGATGTCTTCCCGGAGGATATCCCAGGAATGCCTCCTGAGCGAGAAGTGGAGTTCACGATCGATCTCGTGCCCGGAATCGAACCGGTGTCAAAGGCACCATATCGCATGGCGCCTGCTGAGATGAAGGAGCTGAAAGAACAACTAGAGGAGTTGTTATCTAAGGGATATATTCGGCCGAGCACATCACCATGGGGAGCTCCAGTCCTGTTCGTGAAAAAGAAGGACGGCGGACTCCGATTGTGCATCGACTACCGAGGTCTTAATCAAGTGACGATTAAGAACAAGTACCCGCTACCTAGGATCGAAGATCTCTTCGATCAACTGAAAGGAGCGTCGGTATTTTCAAAGGTTGACCTAAGGTCGGGATACCACCAATTGCGTATCGCCGAGAACGATATACCCAAGACAGCTTTCCGAACAAGATATGGACACTACGAATTCACCGTAATGTCCTTCGGTCTGACTAATGCTCCCGCAGTATTCATGAACCTCATGAATAGCGTTTTCCGAGAGTTACTAGACACATGTGTAGTCGTATTCATCGACGACATCCTAGTTTACTCGAGGAATGAGGAAGAGCATAGTAGTCATTTGCACCAAGTACTCGGACTTTTGAGGAAGAATCAACTCTACGCGAAGCTGTCTAAGTGCGAGTTTTGGAAGAATGAAGTCGCTTTTCTAGGTCATATAGTATCGGCTAAAGGAGTATCAGTCGACCCGGCGAAGATATCAGCAGTGTCTGAATGGCCGGCACCAATAAACCAGACCGAGGTAAGAAGTTTCCTAGGTCTAGCCGGATACTACCGAAGATTCGTGAAGGACTTTTCGAAAATTGCGAGACCGATGACCCAATTGCTGAAGAAAGGATTGAAGTTTGATTGGACAGCTGAGTGTGAGCAGTCATTCCGTGAGCTTAAGGGGAGACTCACATCAGCACCGGTTTTAGCGTTGCCATCAGAGACTGAGGATTATGAGGTGTATAGCGACGCCTCGAAGGAAGGTCTTGGTTGCGTGCTAATGCAAAACCAAAGAGTGATTGCTTATGCATCTAGGCAACTCAAGACGCACGAGGTAAACTACCCGACACATGATCTGGAACTGGCAGCGGTAGTGTTCGCTCTTAAGATCTGGCGACACTATCTATATGGACGAACTTGTCGGATGTTTACAGATCACAAAAGCCTCAAGTATATATTTACTCAGAAAGAGTTAAATATGAGGCAGAGGAGATGGCTCGAGCTGATCAAGGATTACGATCTGGATATAGCCTACCATGAAGGCAAGGCAAACGTCGTAGCGGATGCGTTGAGTCGCAAGACGCGTCACACGGTGAACACGCTCATTCTACCTTCGGGACTGTATATGGACCTAGCTAAGTTAGATACTGAACTAGTCCATTATGGAACCGTGGTGGAGACAGTGAACGCCATAACAGTTGAATCTACCGTATTTGACGAGATTCGGGAAGCCCAACCGGACGACGAGAATCTCCAGAGGATCAAAGGAAAAATAAGTGAAGGAAAGGCGGTAGGATTCACGATCCATGAAGACGGAAGTGTTCGTTTTAAAGGAAGATGGTGCGTTCCTCATAAGTGCGAGGAATTGAAGAGGAAGCTTATGGAAGAAGGCCACAGTACACCTTATTCAGTCCACCCTGGTGGGGATAAGTTGTACAAAGACTTAAAGAAAATCTACTGGTGGCCGCGGATGAAGAAGGATGTTGCCGACTTTGTGGCCAAATGCATAACCTGCCAGAAAGTGAAGGCAGTGAGGCAAAAACCGCTAGGATTGGTAAAGCCATTGGAGATCCCAAGCTGGAAGTGGGACAGCATCTCCATGGATTTTGTTTCAGGGTTGCCAAGATCTCCCCGAGGAATGAATAAGATTTGGGTAATAGTTGACCGGTTAACGAAGACCGCCATTTTCATACCAATGAAGGAAAATTGGTCGATGGATCAACTAGCTAAGGCATACATCGAGAATGTGGTCCGAAGGCACGGAGTACCGCATGATATTATCTCAGACCGAGATAGTAGATTCGTCTCCAACTTCTGGACTAAACTACAAGAAGCCTTAGGAACCCAAATCAAGATGAGCACAGCTTTTCATCCAATGACGGACGGTCAGACTGAGCGCACGATTCAGACGCTCGAAGACATGCTAAGGGCGTGTGTACTCGAATTCAAGGGAAGTTGGGAAGACCACTTGCCGTTGATTGAATTCTCGTACAACAACAGTTATCACGCTAGCATAGGCATGGCACCGTTCGAAGCGCTTTACGGACGGAAGTGTCGTAGTCCGTTGTGCTGGACGAAGGATGATGATTCGGTAGTTGTTGGACCGCAGCTCATTGAGGATATGAATAGCAAGATCAAGGTGGTTCAACAGAAAATGAAAGCCGCGCAAGATAGGCAGAAGAGCTACGCCGACACTAGGCGACAAGAGTTGGAATTTGAGGTGGGAGACAAGGTTATGCTGAAAGTATCGCCCATGAGGGGGGTGATGCGATTCGGTAAACGAGGGAAGCTAAGTCCTCGCTACATTGGTCCGTACGAGATTTTGGATCGTGTAGGTACCTTGGCTTATCGTTTGGCACTTCCACCAGAGTTGTCGCGAGTGCACAACGTATTCCATGTTTCTCAACTGAAGAAATATGTGCACGACCCAACTCACGTGTTGCAACCCGACGTGATTGAGCTAGATGATGACTTGACATACGAGGAGTATCCGATCGAGGTACTTGACGTCAAGGAAAGGGTCACAAGGAACAAGACTGTGAGGATGGTAAAGATCCTATGGTCAAATCATGGCACCGAGGAAGCAACGTGGGAATTGGAAGCGGATATGAAGCAAAAATATCCCAACCTTTTCCGAAGCGACCCAGGAGCAGTTATGGGGACATAACTGCAGTCCTAAGGTGGAGAGGATGTGATACCCCGTGCAAAGTCGTCGCGAGCTGAGGTAAGAATTTTAAATTGCGAGCCTCAATAATTTCTTTGTGCCAATTATTTTTCCGAAGTGCGACCCAACTTCGAGGACGAAGTTGATTTCTAAGGAGGGTAGACTGTAATACCCGAGAAATCAACATCGAGTATTAAATCCGAAAAATTAATTAATTAAATTAATTAATTGGATTTAACTATCGCAACCGAAATAATTCCGGGAGAGCGGAATTAAATATTTTCGCACGATAGCAACTCGAAGAGAGTTATCGGAGTATCCAACAAGCGGATAATCCAAATATGATTTTTAAAAGATCAAAAATCATATTATAAAAAAAAAAAAAAAGGGCCGCAGCCTGTGGTGGCGCGGTGGCCGCGCGGTGGCGCGCCACCAGCGCGCCACCATGCAGGGGCTGCAGCCCCTACGCGTTCAAACGCGTTTTCGCCATTTTTCGAACCTTGGTGACTCCAATCGATTCCAATTCAATGCTCAGACATTATTATGTGATTAGGGATGTATTGGGACCATTTGGGACAGATTTGGATGGATTAAGAACCCCTACATAGTTGTTTATTGATAGGTTCATGAACAAAGATGGATTAAATGGTGCATTGGTTGGATTGAGGAAATGAGTAAGGTTTGGTGGCATTAATCCGGTCCTTGACTGGATAATTTCATTCCCACCTTTCCCATGATCATTAAGGCAACCTAGGGAATAGCCATTACCCCATTAATCCCCCCATAACAGCCCCAAAATTCACCCTACACCACCAATCCGAAAATCAGTTCTCTCTTGAGTGTTTGTGAGTTGGTGAGAGTTGTCCATCTTGTTCTTGGGGCTTTGGTCGAGTTGGAAGCATTCCAATCCCTTCTCCTACGTCTAGGTAAGGATTCTAAACCAATTCCTTGTTCTTTACTTCGAATTCTAGGCCCTAACATCAAGCTTTTATCCAAACACCTCAAAATAGGATTCGTTCGGTAGATCTTGGAGGTTTGAGGCTGTTCCGGACGAGTTTGAGGGTTCAACCAAAGAGGTTTTCGACACTACACTCTTGAGAAGTAAGTTAATGATGTGCATATCAATTTTTAGAGTGTTTGGTTGAGTAATCTTCGAGATATAGTTCAATCTTCATCTTGTGCCAAAACTGTCAACTAGGGTTTCTATCCGAGTAGTTTATTTGTTCAGCGTTTTTCGTCAAGATCCGTTCACTTTTGGAAGAACTTGTCTAAATGAAAAATGTTCCTAACACTTTAAAGATGATGTCTGTAAATTTTCATGATTTTTGGAATTGATTTGGTCGACGAAATCGGATCTGGTATTTTCTGCTATATTTGGTGGCAGATTCAAATTCCTAGCATGTTCAGTTTTGTAGTTCATTTTTTTCCTAGCTATGGTCGTTCTTGATGGTCGACTTCTTCATGAAAATTGTTCATCTATGTGTCTAGTTCACTCCTGTTAAATTTCAGAATTTTTGGATCAATATTCGAATTGTTATGGATTTTTAAGTAAGCTGTGGTCGGGTGAACAGTGGTCTTTGCACCCTTTTGAGAATAAGTTTCTGAAATGATTTTTTTTGAGTGACTTAGAGTCCGAATTTGCTAAGGCCTATTTCTGAGAAAAATGTTTATTTGGATGTCGCCTAGCACCTGTAAAATTTTCAGAATTTTTCACAAAGATTTACTACATTTCCTAATACGCTTTTGAAAACTGCCACAGTGTAGTCTTATCGGTGAAATTTGGTTTCGTACGTTTCGGTGGTTATTGAGTCGATTGCTACTCTTTTACGAATCCTATGAATTCTGGAAATGTAGATATATGTTGTGATGATTAAAATGTGGTTTTGAAACTTTGTGAGTTTTGATCGAGTTAGATGTTCAATTTGGAGGGTAAGTGCACTTGGCGTGGGCTCGTTGGGCCGCCCCCCTCTTTTTGGTGGCCAAAACGGCGCCAAGGAAATATTATTATGTTGCGTGATTGTATGAGTCTATACTCCTAGGTGTATCCGTAGGGGTTACCTAGGGCTCCGGAGTGTGTCTGTATAGGGTCCGCTGCTCTCACATTGTGGATACCGTCGGCTTGTGGACATAAGTGCCCAAGCGGGTAATTGATCCCAAAACGGCTAAGGCCCTGGATCGTCGATACCCGCAGCTTGTGGACATAAGCGCCCAAGCGGGTAATGTTTTGGATGTCCTCGATCAAAATGAACATTGGTGTGGTAAAGTATAAAAAGAAATCCCCGTAAATTATTTTTACTCGTTCGTTAGATTAAATTCCTAACTTTTTATTACTCTTCTAAATCTTTAAATTTTGTCATGCTATACATTAACTTACTCAGTACCGTTTGTACTGATAAATTGTTATTTCCTATTTTTCGCAGAGTAAGTGTTGGCGCATTGGGATAGGACTTTCCAAGAATAAAGACTTGTCGCATTTTATAATTGTTTTAAATTTCTGCACTGGACTTTGATACTGGACTTTGGACTTTGGTTTTTGGCCGTATGTTTGGCCCTCGTTTTTATTTGTTTTTAGCTTCCGCACTGATTATTACTGTGATGCATGAGATACTCTGATTTTAATTCGGGCATGATTGAATAGTTTTTAAATTGTTTTGAAAATTTGATACAACTTAGCCTTAGCATTTTTCTAGATGAGCTCGACTTGGGTCGGGTCTTGTTTAGAAAAGTGTGGCGGTAATGCCCTGGCCTGGGAAATCAAATCCGGGGTGTTACACTCACTCCAATTGCCGTTATGTGGTGGCGACTCCGGCTGAACGATGTTGGCCTCCCCTACATTGTCGGCTACTACTGGAAGGCTCGGCTGATTGCATTGCAGTTCCTTGCAACGCGGGTCGACGGGCTGCCCGAGCTGCACGGTGGCTGACACGCTCTTCACGATTGTTGGATTGTCTATTGGCCACTTCCTGCGAGTAATAATTTCGAAAATCAAGGTCCTCACATTGAATGCAAATAATCACATAAAGCATCTATTAGAAGGAAAATAGAAAAGGGGTTGCATCCCAGTGATTACAGAATGGTGCATACCTGTTGCGAAGGCGCTCCAAAAAGGCCAAGACCGGTGTGGCACCTTCTTCAGCCATGCTACAACAAATGTAAAGAACTTTAGGATCACCATTGGCAATGAACATGAAAAGCACAAATCTAAAATTCCTGGCTATACAGATTCTAGCATAAACAGACACCCAATGCATCCCTGCAAGTTCCAAATGCCTTCTCAATGTAACCCATTAAACCAAAATTCAAAATTCTTTGTGTGGATCTCAATTGCGTGTATGAACTACTGGTGCATTAACAACAGTAAATGAAAAGCGCATCACTTAGACACTGAAACAAGCAAAATTGATGACTGTAACAATCCTAGAACGCACAATAAAATAGAGAATGAGGGGAAAAAATACAGACGAAACACGTATCGAACAATTGATTGGAACAAGGACCACAAAACATAATGCGAGTAAAACAAATTACTTTCTGAATTCATGAATCGGTGAAGCAAAAACTACCATCCTATGCTATTAGGGATAGAGGGAGACGCAATGTAGCACAACAAATTTGCAATCGGTGTAGCAGAAAGGAATTCAATGGTAAGGGAAATTAGGGCAATGGCAAGGCGCAATACCGGGTGTTGCGCACAGGCGCGATCAGGCGGGGTGCGGTGGGACGGGGAGGGTGCTCGCGGTCGGGCGAGGTCGAGAAAATTGAGGCGGTCAAATGTAGAAGGAAGCCGATGCCGAGCGCGAGAAGGGCGGGCACGAGGCAGACGAGGTACGGAGGACGATGGGTGTCGAAGATGGAAGCAAGCAGATGGCGAGGGCGGAGGCGAGCCGGAGGACTGAGGTCGATGGCGGATTTACCTAGATGAATACACAAAATGGGGAGCAGGGCATCTTGCCACAATGACGAGGGCAATACTCGTAATTTGATAGAAGATAAATAGTACTATTCCTCCTCAAGTGACATTTATATATATATGATATATATACTAGAACTCGGCCACCGCGCGCTACCCTGCGCGGGCGGGCGGACGAACTGTAAGTGTTGTATAGTTGATGTGTATGGTGTTGTGGAACTTAGCAGGAAGATTTGGTTTGTAGGATTTTTAGTCTACATTTTATTTACCTTCCAATGCATGCGATTTTGTGTATGATTTGTCATTTTATTTACTACTTTACAAATTTGATTTGACCGTAGAACAAAAAATGTCTACCTATGTGCTTGCAGCCACCCTGCATAAATCCAACAAGGTGAAAGCATAATAGAATCATACAATGTAACAAATATAAAGGGTAAGCACAACATCGACAACTTAGTAAATTAAGTAGAGAAAATAGAACATGGCCTGTAATTCACAATGCAGGTTGTCGTAAGTCAATAAGTAGAAATGATCCTTTTGAACGACTATATGGTAACAGGCTGCAGGGTGTGGGATGAAATTCTGCTAATGTTATCACCTCTGCAATAAAAAAATGTGTAGAAAAGAAATGGGTACCAAGTGCCATGTTTTGATCTAAAGTGAAACATAAGAAATGGGTAAAAGAATCATAAATTCATTCTGCCCAGTCTTTTAAAAAAATCGACTGAAAACAGATACCATAACTTACCAGCCAGATCCTCCATGTTTGTTGGCTTCATAGCAACAATATGAAAATTTTTATTGTTTATTTCCATGTTCCAAAGATTTATTTGGAGATCATCCGCGGATATAACCTGCATCCAGTAATTTTCCATCACAACATTATCTTTTGAAAAACAAGATCAGAACTTCAAGAGAGTTCCAGAGATAAAAGAACATAACATTTCATATTTTCCACAGGTTTGAGTGAGAAATGCCATTGAATAACATGCTAAGGTAAAAGGGACTCTTGCAATTAAAGTTACACACTAACTTATGCGCAACATTTTTATTGAAATAATTAGAAAATACCTCAGATGCATAGCCAGGCGTTGCACCTGCAATGGGTTTTGTGAAAGAACTAACAGGAGAGCTTCTCTGTACAGCCCCACAGAAGGCAAGCAGGCGTTCATGGGTTCCAAGTTGTACTGCCTGAGAAGACAGAACATGAGTGATGATCCAGAGCTGATATGTTTCCAGCAACAAAACATGTTCTCTCAAGGATTGCCAAAAAAATAAGTACTGTATTATATTCGGATTAGAGAAAATTCAATGCAAGCAAAATAACCTGTAAAGAGACCTTTAACCAAGTGAATCCATATCTCCATGCCTATATGTCTCTCACACACCCCAGCTGCCATAAACAAAAGTACCTACTTTGAGGCAATGATGTTCTGCATATCCACTATATTAAGGG
Organism: Hygrophila difformis; assembly: GCA_030278955.1. Classification (NCBI taxonomy): domain Eukaryota; kingdom Viridiplantae; phylum Streptophyta; class Magnoliopsida; order Lamiales; family Acanthaceae; genus Hygrophila; species Hygrophila difformis. The sequence goes on along the minus strand of JAOANR010000003.1, from coordinate 37,163,588 downwards.
CCTAGATTATCTGCACAGCTGGAGATCAAAGCAAAGATAGTTATTACTACTACTACTACAGAGTAGTTTACAGTTATGTAAAACGAAGATCAAAAACTACACCAATGAACCCCTACAATTTATTTAGGTCAACATTCTGAAAATCATATATACCCAAAATATGAATTACAATTCTTGCAAAAAGAATACGAATTACAAGATTACAACAAGGTTAAACTAAATCATCCAATTTAGTAGTTTATCAAAGACAAATATCTGGAGACAGTAGCAAAGAAAATGGGGAACAAGAATAAATCACAAACCTGGTTATCACTTGATAGTGGGACGAGAAGAGAAGGAAACTATGTAAGGAGTTGAAGGGCAGAACTTTCATGTAGCTGAGAACAAACATGCGAGAAAGAACAGAGGCTTTCAATTTGTACAGCATAGGGAGCACCTGAGAATTCATATTCCGAAGGGAAAGGGTCCATCAATAAATGACATTAGTTAGTAATTAAAAAATAAATAAATATATTGTGAGTATGCATCTTCAATGTAAAATATAAGTTTAAAATAACATAATACACACTCCATCATGGTTAGGGCAGCTAACCTTCATCTGAAATTTGTTTCAGCATTATTCGAGACATGGAGACCTTGCATTTTGAATAAAGGTATTCCAAATGTTTCTTGGAAATATCTTTGGAGTGACATACAAAGAATAAAAACAGATCATGTAGTTTGGACGCCCATTTTTCCTTCATATCCTGGAAGAAGCAAATTAAGTGGCCATAAGTCAGCAAATGGAATGCACTTATATGGCTATAACAACGAAAATGTGAAGAATCGCCAACCAAAGCATATCCTCAGGTGTTGTTGCAATGAAAGATTCTGACAACCTCAAACATGAACATGGAAGAATCTTGGCATGGAAGCCACAACTGAAGCACTTACATTTCCCACTGGTCCTTGTACGAGAAGCAGAGCCAAGAAGTTCACACTCCAAATTGCTAAACTACTGAAGCAAAATTTTGATGATGAGATGTTGAAGGCCATAGGATGCCAATCCGGACCAAAGATGCTGCTTCAGTACAATCCGAAAGAAAGTCCGGGATCCACCTAGAAGGACCCGGGACCCAGTAGCTGGCCCGTGCCAGCTGACCCGTGCCCTCTTTTGTGATCTTTTTGTTGTTATTTTCATGTTGATCTAGTTTGGGATAGTGCACCAACTCATGTAATATAGTGCACAAACTTATGTTAGGATAATGTACTTATTTTCTTATGTATGTTTAAGTGTTGTAAACATGTGGGGATCCTTGGACCTCTATATATATGTCCTCCCCTCACAATATAAAGCATCTTTTGTTGAATCAAAAATATTTTGCACTTTGCAAATTCTCTCTCTTCCGAGGGATCACACCATGCTCATTCTTGGGCAAACTCCCAACTTGGATCTGAAGCTCTCCAAGATGATTACAATCAACACTTGGATTGATGAAGAATTGAGGATACGACGTATGGGCGTGTTTGCTTTCTCTTGTTGATCTTTGGTTTGATTTGCTTCCCTATCCTTTTTTTTAATTCCTTGGTTGTTGTTCCTTCCTTGCAAGAATGTATCCTATGATCCATGGCAGTAGTTTAGAATTTGGTATCAGAGCCTAAGATAGGATCTTTCATGTGTTAATCCTCAAAAAAAAAAATCCATAAAAAAGTCATATTTTCAATTCTGAACAGCCCACTGTTTTGGTCGTTTCTGAAGTCAATACTTGGAATTATTAGAAATCTGGCATATATTTGAATTCCTCTCGTCGAGCAGATGAATTTTCATATATGATAGCTCAATTTGGAGTTCGTATGACAAAGTTATGACCTTTTTGTAGTTTATGTGTTGTTCTTGTCCAAAAAACTCAAAAATAGTTTACCCGCTGTTACTGTTCACGCCAATCTGGTTTTTATGCGTGAAGTTTTTGGTTAATCTGACTTCATATTTGGATTCATTGGCTCAATTACACAAAGATTCATATAAGATTCGAAAAATTTGGCCAAGATAATCATTTTCAATGAATTTTTGAAGTTTTGGGTTGTTTTTAGTGATCTTCACAAAATTCATCCCATCTTCAAATTTTTCTTGAACTCAGCCCATTGTTTGCCCTTTGATCTTCATGTGTTTGTGTTATTTGTGCTTGTCTTTGTTTGTTGAGATCCTTGTATGTATTGCAATTGCATTTGGAACTTGTTTGCTTGATTAATTGGATAATTTGCATCAATAATTCCAAAAGAGTGTTGAGTAAATCACTTGAGTGTTCTTGAGTGTGTTCTACAAGTTCTTCACAAACTCATAAAGTTCTTTGGCAGAAAGTAGTTTGATCCAATTCCCTCTAGTTGCCGTGTATTCCAATAAATTACTAGTCTTCATAATTGTCTTCGGTTGGTAGGAGTTTGTTCAAAAATTTATTTGATTTGATAGGGTAGACAAAAGCCATCAATTGTTGTCTGATAAAAAAAAAGGCGATATAAGAAAAAAAATTGAGGATCACACACCCATTCACGTGACCATTTTTGAGTAGGAAGAAATTTTAATGTCGTGGGCCCCACCAACTGCAAGAGATTGATTTCAATCTTTCTATATTGACAATCACATTCCAGACTCAATTTAGCAATCTGATTACACATGTGGATCCCACTAGTAAACTATATTTCCATGTAAGTATATAAGTTGGGCATTGATCTGGGATTTATGTATAATTAAACATTTGGGAGTCGAGTGTTGTAAGATACCATTTTTCATATTTTAGTGAGTTCACTTTTATATTGTGAGAGGTTGGTGTTGTTGTCTAAACAAAACTCTTGTGCAGATGTTCTTGTCCTGAAGCAGTTCAAACTGGCTTGTAACTGCTCCTCAGTAACTGCCTTTTAGCAGTTTTGACTACAGCCCGCTCAGCAGTTGTGCCATGGATCTATGTGCCTAGTTCCGAAAGATCAAAACAAGGGAACAAAAGGGAAAAGAAAGGCCAAGTGGCCGAAATCAAAGAAGAGAAAAAGATCAAAGAAGAACAAGCAAAAAGTAGAAGAATTACTTGAAAATGGGAAGGATGGATGTCTTGATCATCACTTCCAAAGACTCGTAAGACCCGGACCCTTCTAGAATCGAACCATACGCTGCCAATGTGGTGATCTTCAAGATTGACCCCGTGGATGCCTCCTTCAAGCGTCCTCGTGTCATGACCCCTTGAAGCTAAGTCCAAAGAAACAATTTGCTTGCTTTCCTCTCCAAGAGGTGTCGGCCAAGGGTGGTGGTGATGGTGGCTTGGCCGCCACTTGTGGTGGTGGATGGGAAAGATTTGGATACTCACTCAAGTGGTTCTATCTACCACTCAAGAACAAAAGAAAGGGAGAATCACTCTCAACTTTCAAAAAGGGAAATTCAATCTTCATTTCATCAAAAACTAAATGATACAAGTGTTGGGAAGTTCTATTTAAATAACTCCATGACCGATCCCTATACTCCCCTAAATCCAATATTTCGGCCAAACAAGGCCCTTGTGTTTGCCATCTCTCAACTCCCCACAAAGTTAACTCCCAATAAAGCTAACTCCAAACAAGCATAACTCCTATCAAGACATAAACCTAGGACCAACCTAGTCAACCTAGTATGCTATGTCCTAACATATATATAAGTTAAGATCTCATCAAGCAAGACAATACATGACACATACTAAACTAGGTTTTTTTGGACTTGTAATGAAAAACATGGTGAATATGTCCTAAGCCATGTCTTTTCTTCATCCAAGCTTTTTTCTTCCTCTTTCTCTTGTCCAAACTCTTTCTTTCCTTCTTCATACTTCATCAACCTTTCTTCCATGTATTTTTTATGTTGATCCCGTGATTGTTGAATCCGGCATGTTGATTGTTGGATTCGGACTTGGATCTTCCTTGGCTCTTGTCAAGTCATCGACCCACTTGGAAGTTGGAGTTGACCTTGATATCCTTGCTCCTAGCTTCTTGATGCTTCCTTGTAACTCGGATCCCGCCATGTCATCATGCGCCACATCATCCCGTGCCATGTCATCACATGCATTGGATGCTTTTTCATGCCTTTAAGCTCCTTTGAAATGGCTTCCAAGTGTGTTTGCATCATTCTCTTTAGCATTTGATCCAATCACAAGTCGATCTTCTTATTTGGACAAGTTGGTCGGACTAGACGTCCTCGTCACACTCTCCCCCTTGAAAAGCTTTGGACTCCAAAGCTTGTCTCCAATGTTCCTACAAAAGAGTTTAAGCCCATAAGAGAGTATGATAAAGATGTATACTACAATCATATAAACGATACCCACGATATCTAAGTATACTCTCAAACATCTTAACAAGTTTAAACTTGCAACAAAGTAAAAAGAGTACAACATGCCAAGATAATTTCATAATTATAAGGCATATAAGAGCAAAGGTAGATCCTAAGAAATCTACTAAGTAAACTTAGTTCATAACAACTCTTATGATATATGAAAGGATCTATACAATTGTGCTCAAGCAATCTAGCATGCATATCAAAATTCCTCAAGTAAACCTCATAAGGCATAAAAAGATCCACAAAATAATTCTTAAGTAATCTAGCATGTGTATCATAGTTCTTCAAGTAATGCTCATATGACATAAAAGATTCTATATAGCATTGTTCAAACAATCTAGCATACCAATCATCAATTCTCAAGTAGTGCTCATGCTTCATAATAGATTTAAAGAATATTATAGAGAATAGTGTTGCCCAATCAATCTGGCATAAGTATCACAATTCTAAAGTAAGGCTCATATCTTATGGTAGAATTTAAAGAACATGATAAAGGTTTCATATAGTGATGTTCAAACATACTAGCATACTTATTTTCAACTCCTAAGTAATCCACATACTTTATGCTAGAATGTAAAAAATAGGATAAAGGATTCTTATAGTAAGGCTCAATCATTCTAGCATAGTTATCATCGAATCTCAAATAATCCACATGCTCTATGCTAGAATGTAAAGTAGGTAGTAAAAGATTTTCTACCTTAAGCCCATCAACATCAAATTTAAAAGAGTAAACCTCATGTGAGCTCTCTTCCTCAAGATCTTCATGATAATCTTCAAGTTCTTCTTCAAGTGCTTTGGTGTCGTCCTCTTGATTCTCTTCAAATCCCATGGTGTCGTCTTCATTCCTACAAGCAAGATTAGATGCAAACATTGCATTGGCAACAACTAAGAGTGCCCTAAACCTATCAAAGCTTGCATGTGGTCTACCCAAGTACCACTTAACTAGTACACCAAAGTCCATAATGTCCATGTACAAGAATTCAAAGCAATTAAAACCCAAAACATGCTTGAAACAATCAAAAAGTATAATCCTCCTTGTTGTATCCTCATCCCAAGCATGGAATTTGTATGTCATCTTGCTCCAGTCCATATTGCTCACCTTAGTAAAGACATTAAAGCACATACCATAAGCACTTGATTCATCACTTAAATCATTTCTCAAAAGAACACAAAAGCTAGAAAATAAATCTCTAACTTCCCTTTTACAACTTGTGTAGGTTGTAAGCATACTTGAATCTTGAAGATCATTCTCTTGTTCAACCTTGAACTCATCTTCTACTTCTTTGGATGCTATGACTTGATCCTCATCTTTTGATATGGAATTTAAATCTTCCAACTCAACCAATGAAGTTGATGTAACATTTTCTTTGTCATCCAATATCTCTTGAACTTCCACAACTTCATCAAGAAAATTAGAAAAATCAAAAGGAGAGATATTAGTAGAATTTAATTCCTCATTTAATAATATTTCTCTAGAATTTAAAGGAAAAGAATTATCATTAATATTTTCAACTTCCTTTTCAAAATCTTTGCAAGTAGTAGGCATTATAGGTTCTTCTTGAGACTTGGATTCCATAAGCTCTTGGATGTGATTCACCTTTTCCAATGCCTCATGTCCTCTAGCATCATCAAGATCATCCAACAATTCTTGATTTGGTTCTCTATCTACAAAATGAACAATAAAATCATAAAAACCATTTTCATGTAAAATAAGAAATCCACTACTAAGGCATTTAGATGTATGATGCCCCTTTTTGTTACACTTCCCACAAACTTCATTTCTACTAGAGGTAGAAGTTTTTCATTTTAGTTTGATCAAATCATTTGATTTGGAAGTGGATGTTTCTTCTTGTTTCGAATGTGACTTCCAACACTCGCTTGCTTTGAACTTCTCTTGTTTAGATAGGACCTTAAAAGACTTGCTTTCTTTGAATTCTTCTTGTTTACATGGGACATTCCAACACTTCCTTGTTCTAGCCTCCTTTTGAGACTCCTTTTGAACATCATTTGTGTAGGATGGATACTTGTCATAAGATCTTTGTGTCCTCCTTTGAAGTTTCTTATGCTCCCATCTTTCGGTTTGTGATATCAATGATGTCGTTTCCTTCTTTAGGCTATCATTAATTCTTTGAAAATGCCTATTGGTTTCCTCCTTTTGCTCTTGCAAAAGTCTCATGATGTCCTCCAAAGTAGCCATATCTACCAAGACAAAAAAACAAAGCAAACTACAAGATATATGTATACAATGTTAGAAAACAAAAAGAAAAACAAAATGGACCTCACTCAAGTGATGTAGGTACACTCGGGTTCACTCGATCACACCATCGTGTCCCTTGGCTAGCAAGAAGGAATCTCCACAAGTAGCCCGAATTCAGCCCCCACAAGGTGTCTCAAGTCAATCAAATGGTGGCGTTGGAACTTGACGTACGTACGCTTTAGAGTAGGAAAGCAAATAGTCTAACTCGACTCAATCAACAACCGTTAAGAAGATCATATGAAATACACATAAAAGCATGTAAAGAACAAGTGAATCCAATCTTCCAACAATGCCTCACAATGATTCCAACAATCAACCCACTAATTCCAACAACCCGAAATGAAGAAAATATCCTACACACAGTCCCAATGATAATATTTGAGTGAACTCACCACATAACCCAAAATCAAGAAAAAATAGTGTACAACCTAGGTTTCAACCACCCTTTGTTGTAACACAAAAGAAAACAATTTTGCACTAGGTTTCAACAACCCTTTTGCATATTAAAGAAATCAACAAGTTGCCCTAGGTTTCAACAACCCTTTGGCAAGTAGATATGAGTGTCAAAATGCCCTAGATTTCAACAATCCTTTGGCATGACAAAAGAAGGTGAAAAATCCATCAAACAACTCACCAAAAATTCAACAAAGAACACGGCTTTCAACAACTCAAACTCTAAGGCCTCCCGCAATGTTCTTATCCCTTTTTTATATTCAGATTTATATATATATATATATTTTTTAGTATTGCTCTCGTCTTTTAATAGATGTATGAGAGTGCCTTTTGCCAAAAATTTCAACAATGCAATTTTACTAGGCCTTCTACAAAATTCAACAAGCCAACTAGCCATTTCAACAACCCGACGACTCAACAAGTGAAAAACCAAAGAATCAAGAAGCAAGGCTTGCAGTACTAACTAGCATGTAATAAAATTGGGGAAACATATAACCATCTATGTAGTGAAAATGGGGAAACATTTAGGTATGTCATAATTTTGGGGAAACATCCTAAATGGTCCTAATTACCATAACTTCCCAACTAATACATATGATCCCATGTGCAACTCATCTATCTCCCTAATTTCAACAAAACCCCCCACTTGTTAAAACCCTTTCTCGGCCCACACTCAAAAATTGGAAGAAATTCAACAATTGTCCCAAGATACTAAAATATGCAATTCCATACAATCAAGATTAGGAAAAAGTGAAAACTAGCACCAACGGCATTCAACAAGGGCTCCGAATTTCAACAATCAAGGTGATTTCATCAATTCAACGAAATGTGTCCAAAACAACAACACATATCAAGGGAATCAAATCCAATGAACAAGCAAACATAGAATTTAAACAAAAAGCACCAAACAACAACAATGATAAAAAAATTCGCCACTAGATGAGATGAAAATGGCGTGTGATCCCTAAAACATCTAATTCATTGAATTTCGAAATTAAGCAAAGCTCTGATACCAAAAATTAATGCCATGGATCTATGTGCCTAATTCCAAAATATCAAAACAAGGGAACAAAAGGGAAAAGAAAGGCCAAGCGGCTGATATCAAAGAAGAGAAAAAGATCAAAGAAGAACAAGCAAAAAGTAGAAGAACTACTTGAAAATGGGAAGGATGGATGTCTTGATCATCACTTCCACAGACTCGTAAGACCCGGACCCTTCTAGAATCGAACCATACGACGCTAATGTGGTGATCTTCAAGATTGACCCCGTGGATGCCTCCTTCAAGCGTCCTCGTGTCACGACCCCTTGAAGCTAAGTCCAAAGAACTGATTTGCTTGCTTTCCTCTCCATGAGGTGTCGGCCAAGGGTGGTGGTGATGGTGGCTTGGCCGCCACTTGTGGTGGTGGATGGGAAAGATATGGATACTCACTCAAGTTTTTCTACCTACAACTCTAGAACAAAAGAAAGGGAGAATCACTCTCAACTTTCAAAAAGGGAAATTCAATCTTCATTTCATCAAAAACTAAATGATACAAGTGTTGGGAAGTTCTATTTAAAGAACTCCATGGCCGATCCCTATACTCCCCTAAATCCAATATTTCGGCCAAACAAGGGCCCTTGTGTTGGCCATCTCTCAACTCTCCACAAAGTTAACTCCCACAAAGCTAACTCCAAACAAGCATAACTCCTATCAAGACATAAACCTTGGACCAACCTAGTCAACCTAGTATGCTATGTCCTAACATATATATATAGTTAAGATCCCATCAAGCAAGACAATACATGACACATACTAAACTAGGTTGTTTTAGGATTTGTAATGAAAAACATGGTGAACATGTCCTAAACCATGTCTTTTCTTCATCCAAGCTTTTTTCTTCCTCTTTCTCTTGTCCAAACTCGTTCTTTCCTTCTTCATACTTCATCAACCTTCCTTCCAAGTATTCTTGATGTTGATCCCGTGATTGTTGAATCCGGCATGTTGATTGTTGGATTAGGACTTGGATCTTCCTTGGCTCTTGTCAAGTCATCGACCCACTTGGAAGTTGGAGTTGACCTTGATATCCTTGCTCCTAGCTTCTTGATGCTTCCTTGTAACTCGGATCCCGCCATGTCATCATGCACCACATCATCCCGTGCCATGTCATCACATGCATTGGATGCTTCTTCATGCCTTTAAGGTCCTTTGAAATGGCTTCCAAGTGTGCTTGCATCATTCTATTTAGCATTTGATCCAATCACAAGTCGATCTTCTCGTTTGGACAAGTTGGTCGGACTAGACGTCCTCGTCAGCAGTCCAATTGATCATTGTTTTACACTTTCATATATATATATATATATATATATATATATATATATCTCAGTTTTTAGATCGATTGTATATAGATTGAGTTGTACTTTTAATTGTTAGATTTTCACGCTCTTTGAATTTTTTAAGTCTTTCTCTCCAAGATTTCATAGAGTTTCTTTTGAGAGAGTTTTAGAGTCTTGATGATTTGTTCTTCTCGGAATTATATTATGCTATCAAACATCGAGATCGTGCGCTTCACTTTGCTTCAATTGGCTTCGCCGAATTCGAGAAAAACTTTCTTCCATCAAGTTGACGAGGTTGTGCCTTGCGAAGAACCTCTGAAAGATCTAAAGGAGCGATTCAGCGTGTCTGCTACACCAAGGTTCTGAGATCTGAAGGATTTTGCAATCAAGAAATTAGATTGGACTGGTTGTCCAGCGATCGGAGTTGTGGGGGAGTCCAGACTGCGATTGTTCTACCGACATAGTCGTCTTGGTAATAGAGTCCGTCTTTTGATTGTTTTTAAATCTTGTGAGATATAGAATCTTTTGAGTGTTAGTGTTAGAACCTGGATTGGCATCCCCCAGATGTAGATCCGTTTGGATCGAACTGGGTTACCAAATCTCTTATTCTTTTTTTTACGATTGCCGCTTATCACTCTGCACACACATACATAATCTGTTTACGCGTAGTTTAGACTGGGACTGCAACTCGAGACGTGCTCATAGTTCAAGATAACATACTGGGACCAAAACTTGGTATCAGAGCGGCAGACTCTGAAGAACTAGAGACGATTTGACAAAATCTTGAAAAGATGAGCAGAGAAGGAGCATCAGTTTCTAGACCACCTTTGTTCGATGGCGCCAATTATAGATACTGGAGAACACGCATGAAGATTCATCTTATGGCCCTTGGAGATGAAGTATGGGACGCAGTTGAGACAGCATGGACAGCACCAACTTGACCACAAACTGTTCCAGCAGGCTCCACAGATCCACCTGGTAATCGGCCAGCAACTAAAGCTGAGTATACACAAGCCGAGAAAGATGCCAAGAAAGGAAACTATACTGCCCTTAATGCGATTTCCAGTGCTATGGACGAGACGCAGTTCCAATTGGTCACCAACCACACGAAAGCTTATGATGCATGGAAAACACTAGAGGTGATGTATGAAGGATCAGAGGATGTTCGAGCTACCAAGCCACAATGCGTTGAGACTGTATTCGAGAATCTAAAGATGAAAAAGGATGAATCGATCTCAGTTTATTATGGAAGATTCAAGGATATTGTAAATCAAGCTTATTCCTTGGGATTGGTTTATGATAATCAGAAACTTGTTCGAAAGATGTTGAGAACTCTTACTAAGAAGTATGCCCCAAAGGTTGCTACATTGGAAGAATTGGATAAGTTGAACACTATTACCTTGGATGGTCTAGTGGGAATTCTTCAAACTTAGGAAATGAACCACCTAGAGGAAGAGTCAACAAGGAATATTGCTCTCAACGTGGAAGAAGATTCTGGAAATTCTTCTGAAGATGATGTATCATACATTACCAGAAGAGTAGCCAAGATGTTGCAAGACAGAAGAGCCAAACAGTTCAACAAACAACAAGGTAGCAATTCCAACGATGTTCAGACGACAGGCAAACAACCTCGCAAGGACTTCAAAAAGAAGGACAGCAGCAAGGGTGATCGATTCAATTCAAAAAAGAAGGACTATGGCAAGCCTGATAAATTTGGATCCGTGATATGCTATGAATGTGAGGGTAGAGGACACATTCAAACTGAGTGTGCCACGGCCAAGAGAAGAGAGATGAGAGAGAAGAAGGCGCTGCAAGCAACTTTAAGTGATGATGACAATGAAGGAACCACTGAAGATCAAAAATCGGATGAAGAAGTTGTTGCCTTCACTTCGAGAGTTGCAAGCCCTACAATAGAAGGAATTGTCAAGTCAATATGTTTTTCACCTAACAAATATGATTCTGATTCAGGTGAAAGTGATGATAAGTACGATCAATTACTTGCTGACTACAATGAGCTCAAAGAGGACTTCGAGGTTGCTGTTCAGGAGAACAAGAAGTTGTTAGGACAACTGGCAGACGTTGGTATTGCATATGATCTTGAAGGTGAGAAAAATGAAGTCATGCAAAAGGAGAACAACACACTTAAAGGCAAAATCCATGACTTAGAGAAAAAGCTTGATGATCTCAAAGCAAAGAACAATGAGCTTCAAAAGGTATCTAAAGGTAAAAATAAACTTGATGAAGTTCTTTATATGGGAAAACGTGTTGGAGATCAAACTGGTTTAGGTTACAAGAAGCAATCTACACCAAGCAAAACAAAGTTCACAAGTGGAGGATTTCTGCCCTCAACTCATGAAGAATCACATGTTAAAGAAGATTGCTCTTCGTCCAGACGAAAACGGGACTGCCTCTATTGCAATCTGCCTGGACACATAGCAAAAACTTTTATGCGAATTTTGAGGGATTTAATGAATGGAAGACCAGTCGTTTGGCCTGATCAAGATCTTCGAAAGAAATTCAGAATGCAAAAGGTATGGAAACCAAAAAAAAAATAATGATTCTGTATGCTTTGCAGTTCTTTCGTTGCAGGCACATCAGCGAAATGATCTATGGTATTTTGATTCCGGTTGCTCACGACGTATGACCGGAAGGAAAGACCTCTTAGCAAACTACATTCAAAAGGAATGTGGAGATGTCATTTTTGGAGATGGTAAACGAAGCAAAATAGAAGATTTTGGAAAAGTCAAGGATGGGATACTTTCTAAACTTTTACGTTTTTACTATGTTAAAGGACTAACAACTAACCTTATCTCTATTAGTCAATTGTGTGATGAAGATTTACAGGTCCTATTTACCAAACATTCATGCAAAGTTTTTGATGACCAAGAAGAAAGCATCATGAAAGGAGGCCGTTCGAAGAATAATTGCTATATCTTAAATGACGACAACTCTCAGGTCTTGCTTACTAATACAGATCAGACGAACTTGTGGCACAAACGTCTTGGACACCTAAACTTCCGATCTTTGCACAAGCTGAGCAACTCCATCGCGGTTCGAGGGTTACCGAAACTTCCCAGAAACGACCATACTGTATGCAAAGATTGTGCCAAAGGAAAGCAGACTCATTCTAAACACAAACAGGTTGATCAAATCACCACAAAGGAATGCCTGGACTTAATTCATATGGACCTTATGGGACCAACCGAAGTCAAAAGCCTAAACGGCAAAAGGTATATTTTATTGTGTAGATGACTATTCTCGCTTTACTTAGGTTAATTTTCTCAGGTCAAAAGACGAATCATTTGAATACTTTGAGGCTTTAAGTTTGCGTCTGATGAATGAAAAGCAAAGGAAGATTGTTCGAATTTGAACTAATCATGGTAAGGAGTTCGAAAATCAGTCGTTCGACCGTTTTTGTGACAACCATGGGATTGCACACGAATATTCAGCCCCTAAAACTCCTCAACAAAATGGAGTGGCCGAGCGAAAGAATAGAACTCTACAGGAGATGGCAAGATCTTTACAAAATGCAAGTTCGATCAGTAAAACGTTTTGGGTTGAAGCCATTAATACAGCTAACCACATCACAAACCGTGTGATACTGAGACCACATACAAACAGTACCCCCTATCAGCTGTGGAAAGGTAACACGCCTACGGTAAAATATTTTCATATCTTTGGTTGTAAATGTCACGTTATTAAAGATAGAGAAAATTTAAAGAAATTTGACTCTAGATCTGATGATGATTACTTTATTGGTTATTCTAATACTTCTAAAGCTTATCGTGTATATCTCTTAAATGCTAAGAAGGTGATAGAAACTACTAATGTTGTTTTTGAAGATTGTGATCTTATAGATAACAGGACTGATGATGATGATGATCAACCTTCATCTCATCAAAATCATGAGCCTATTGTTGAGAATGAACAGATCCCGAACAACAGGATATAGAATCTGATAGTCATGCCGAAGCTGAGACTACTGATGAATAGAATACTGAGGAAGAAATCATAGGTGAATACTGGACCGAGAGGACCGAGAGTTTTGACTACAGCCCGCTCACAATCCAATTGATCATTGTTTTACACTTTCATATATATATATATCTAAGTTTTTAGATATATTATATCTAAAAACTTAGATATATATATATATATCTAATTGATGCACCCTGTGAAACCACATTTAAATAAGCTTAAATTATGATAAAATGAACCTAAATTGCATGCATGAGACCTTATTTTACTGCTTTTTAGTGTATATTTCATGTAATGTGTAAATATTAATAAGACCGGTTAAATTGAGCTTATCCAAGCCCAATTTACCTTGTTTTATGCTTTTTAATAAGACTTTGGCAATTCTAATACATTGCAATGGTGTTTCAGGCATTAAAAGGAAGAAAGAAGATGTTCGGAGGTCAAAGGATGCAAAATTCGGAATTTTCAACACTGGAAGGCTCCAGAATGCGCCACATAGGCATGGCGTGTAACACCCGAGGAAAAACAAATTCAAATTGTTTTGAACTACGTCATGACTTGATCCCTTCACAGGGTACGTAGGCAGCTTAGAACTAATTTCTAAGTTCAGTCACGAAATAAATCACAAAATACATCACGAATTAGATCACAAGGACGATAGGAGATGTTGGAACCAATTTAGACTAGGCTAAGTAGGACCCGGAAATGTTGCGAGCGATAAGCCGGACTCGTAACAAGATTAAGGAGAAGATTCCGAAACGAAGACGACCCAGGGAATCGAGCTAACACGTAGAAAACCGATAGGGGAAAGCGAGGGAAGACCCGACGAAACACGCGGACCGCCGAACCGGCCGGTCCAGCCGGCCCGCACTGCCCGCGCGCCGCCGCGCTGCCACCGCGCGGCCAAGGGCGTCGCGCCTCCAGGCTGGTCGCGCGTGCTCCGCGCGCACAAAAGCTTGGGTGCACGCCACCAGCGCGCCAGAGGTGCTGAAAGTGTAAACTTTCCTTCCATGGCGATTTTCTTGCCAAAAATCCGACCTCAATCAATGGCAAGTCGATCACAACAATGGGGAAGGGCATAAGATTAGATTTGGGGCGCCCCTTCCCATAATTCTCAGAAAACCTAACCCTAAACACCTCCAATACTCCTCTCCAAGTCGAAACCTCTCCGAACTCACTTTCCGGCAAGTATTCCGGCGACGGCAAGGCGAAAGGAACCAAGCCCTGCCCTCTAGACTCTTGGTAAGCTATTGTACAAAGTTTCAATTCGTCCATAGATCTCAGAAACTCATATTCTAACCCTTCTTCCTTACTACGATTTTCCGTCGGAAAACGAACAAAAAGCGATCGGAGAAGTTGGCCGTTCGTCGTGACCCTAGGACGTCCGGAAACCCAATCCAGCGACCCTATCATCATTCTAAGTAAGTTAAAACCTTACTCACAAATTTTCGTGGTTGTTTGTTGTTTAAATCTCAAGATATAGGCTTGTAACAAAAATCGGTTTTCAAAAACCCTATTTTCGTCCAATTTTAAAGACTCGCCAAAAACTCGACCTTCGGGAATTCAAACCGAAAACTTTTCAACATAAAAGTTGTTCCTAACACCTTTATCTATCTTGTGTCCAAATTTCAGCCGTTGACATTAAGTTTTGCTATCCCAATTTTCGCCGTGAACTTTCTGAATCGAACCGAACAATTTAATTCTGTGACAGATTCCTTCATTCAACTTGATGCATGTTTTTCACCCATTTTTCGAATGATTTAACTTTGCATTCCTAAACAAAAGTTGTAGATAATTGTGTCTAGATTATGCATATAAAATTTCACGGATTTTGGTGTTCATTTGATATGTCAAACGGCCGAGTTTTTAAAACTGTTTTGAAATCGTTTCAAGGGCCATGAGTATGCAGTGAGTTGCACTCGATTTTTGAGTACCAAGAATTCATTATTTCCAAATTCTTAAAACATGAAAGTTGTTCCTTAATGTGTTGTGTAGTTGCTGTAAAAATTTCACATCGATTGGTTTTGAAATGAATTTTTAATCGGCGTTGCACGAACCTATGACGAAAACAGTTTTTAAGACAAATTATTCTTTGCAATAAACTCGAATTTCAACTCACTTCGGAACCTTATTTCCAAAAACTTAAAACATGAAAGTTATACGTGTGTGTGTTTTTGAATTACTGACAAAGTTTCAGAATTTTTGGAGAAAAGACGAATTTTAAATTAAGAAAGGCGTAAACTGCCTCGAATAGGATTTTTCGAACTTGAGAAAACTCGAACTATGAAAACGCGATATCGACCATTTGATAACTTTGAAATACGAACTTTCGAAAAATCCCGTTCACTAGGCTGAGCCGATCTTCATACTATCATTTCTTTGAGACTGCCTCGTTAGTGGTCTCCTTACTATCTGAGATTGCCTCGTTAGTGATCTCGCGCGCTGTATTTGTGGATCGCCTCGTTAGTGGTCCTACTATCTTTTTGGATCGCCTCATTAGTGGTCCTACTATCTTTGAGACTGCCTCATTAGTGGTCTCCCATTGTTTGGACTGCTTCGTTAGTGGTCCTATGTTGAGATTGCCTCGTTAGTGATCTCCCGGTATGGTGTCCTCTTCTTAGTTTACGGGATGAAAAGTAAAAGACTCGTGTGAGTGTTTCATTATGCTTAAATCGTATTTATCCTGTCTTTAATTATGTATTTAAAATTTATGCATCTTAAATTATGCTTTAAATTACGCTTTTAAAATTAAGTTCTTTAATCATGTTTTCCGCTGCTAATAAATCATGTATTTTTAAATTCTCGTACGGTAAGCGAAATATTTAGTTTAAACACTTGTAACCCCTTTTATTTGTAGTTAGGGATTAACTTACTCAGTATATTTTTATACTGACAACCGTTGTCATTTCCTTTTTTTACAGAGTACGTCGAGTGACGCATTGCATATGCACTTGGGGGAAATCATAATGGACATTTTAAATTTCTGCATCGTACTGTTTTTTTACCGGGTCTGTTAAACCCGAGGATTTGGCCATGTTGGCCGTGATTTTACTTTCCGCTGCACTTACTTTATTTATTTTCCGCGCATGATAATTTCTACTATCGTACTAAGTATTATAAATTTCCGGACTAAATCTTGAAATGTTTTAAATCTTTTTCATACCCACAAGCCTTGCATTCCCTTAGCGAGCTCGGGAAGCCGTGTCTTGCTAGGGAAATGCGGCGGTGACATCCCGGCCTGGGTTATCAAATCCGGGGTGTTACAAGTTGGTATCAGAGCCCGGAAATTTTTTTTAAGCTACTACTATTATTTTAAACATTATTTTTAAACCCAAGTGTTATTTCTTTAAAACTATTTATTTCGACTACTAGTATTATTTTTAGCCAAAGAAATATTAAATTTTGGCCCACTATAGAGGCCCAACCTTTAGCGATTTATTTTAAACTAAATTTTTTTATGGGGAAGGGACTTGCACTTGCATGTTGCATATAGATTTAAATTTGTGCATATCTTAACTTTGCCTGAAAAATGTCTAACTCTAACCTCCCTTGTTGACATTAGATGGCTGAACCGAACGCGAACATGACCAACCTGATGATGAAACTGACCAATGCATATCTCGAGTCCCAACAACATGTCAATCACTTCAAAGCTCGAGTGGGGCACCTAGAGAGTAACGTGGACTATCTGAGAAATCTTAGGGAAGCTGACCATCATGAAATAACCCAACTCAAGGCCCAAGTCGCCGAACTCCAAACACTAGTGGTTGCACTCCAAAACAAGGATAACGAACTGATGATGCAAATAGGACACTTAGCAGCTGAGCTACTGGGCCTAGAGGCCGACATCTTCCCTCCGAGCCCAAGCCCGGTGGGGACACCCATTCCCATCGACATATCCAGCGACGAGGACGATCCCATCGAGGATATACCTGCCTAGTCACCCTAGATTTAGGGGTCCATACTGATGCCCCATTGCTATTTCCGTTTCGAATGCTTGTAAACCAAATTTGATTCTTGAGTAATAAAAATACAAGCCTATTTAAATTTATTCCATGCATTTTATTTAGTTCTTTAACTACCATAATCAAAGAGGGGAACCTACAACCCTGAAAAAAAAAAAAAAAAAAAAAAAAACCCGAACAGATTACTGAAAAAAAAAAAGAAAATAATAGAAATAATAATAATAAAAATAATAATAAAATATATACAAATACGTAAAAATGTACATATAAGAATAAATAAATAAATTCCAACAACCTCTACAAGAAAAACACCCTGATAAATTGTTACCTATTAAAGGACTAATCTTCGCTTAATAAAAATTTTCCCCTTAAGAGCAACTATATATACTCCACATATAAACTCTAATTCCGTGTACCTTATCACGCTAATTTATCCAAGCGGTTTAGTCAAGCAACGGCGTAGGTATTGTTGGGCAATCCACACACATGCGGACACGATAGGAAGGTAATAGTAAATCCCGAACATCTCAAACCGTAAAATGGACAGAACAATTAAACCATGGTTCTAAAACAGCAGCAAACAACTAACACATGTCAAGCACCTAACTAAGCAATAACATAACGAAAATATAAATCACAAATCCCAGGCAACAGCAACGTCCTCATAAGGGGGAAACTAAACAAAGTACGTCTAAATGCAAAACCTAAACGAAAACACGAAACCAAAAGGAGACCTCACTGATCGGGAGGCGGGAACTGCCGGCGCATGTAGTCGTCCATCTGCCGCACATAGGCGTACATGTCGGACATGGTGGCCTGCTGCTGAGCCTGCCTCGTAGCAAACGAGTCCATACGGGTCTGATAGAAGTCCAACCTAGCGTCGAGGGCGTCATAACGGGCCTGCCCAGCCGCGAACCCGGCGTCCATACTGACCCGCATCTCCTGCATCATCTGCAGCATCTGAATCATCTCCTGCCCCTGAGGTGCCACAGCAGGAGGTGCCCCAGCAGGAGGTGGAACTACTGGAGGAGGGGGTGGCTGCTCCGGTGGTACCACAAGGATCAGGCCGCCGTCATCAGGCTGCGGGCGAAGTACAGCACAGGGAGCCCCACGACGTAAGGCGCTACGCCGCTCAGCATAAGTCGGGATACGGTAGCAACGGCCAGGTGCTAGGTCGTACGGGTCTGTCTCAGGTGTAGTGCGAATCCCCTGCGCCGCGCACAACCCACAGATGAGGTGAACATGGGTAATCACCCTACTCCCTCGTCCTCTTCGCATACCCCGCAAGTTGTCCTCGATGCAAGCTCCTACATTCACCCTACCGTCTCGCGCGATGAAGCAAATGGTCTCGTAGACGTGATCCAGGACAATGTGGCTCCGAGACATCGGCCGGACACGCCCGAACCACAGGTGAGCAAGCTCTCGCCAAGGGGAGTCCATCGACGTCAAACGAAGCTCATGACTGTGCTCGAACTGAGGAGGCACTATGGTGCATAAGGTGTTCCACGCAGGAGCAAGAACGCGTCCCTCAGGCTGGGGCCGGAATACGCCATCGTCGGGCAAGCCAAAATAGACATTGATCGCCCGAGCACTGAAGTCGAGATAGCGACCACGGACCCATACCCGGGATAGATCGTCACCCTCCCCGAGACCGCCAATGTTGGCAATAACCTCCATAGCCAAATAACCGGAGGCGACGCCCTCGGGGTGACGTGCCAGACCAGTCCACTGCAAATACTCCAAGACCGCACTGACCCTGTCATCGCCCATATGAAGAGGATATATGCCTCTCTCAGGGACGTAAGCCCTGTTTCGACGAAGCTCGTCGAAATAAAAGTCCTGGGCAGCCTTCGTCCTAAACCGGAACCTGTCGTGCCGGTGAGGACGCACCTCGTCCGGAAGACCCCTGAGACGCGGGCCCCGCTGCGCCTCGTCCTCCTCTGACTCGCTCTCGTCGAAATCCGGCATCGCCGGAGCAGCATGACTGGGGCCAGCCTCGTCAGCCACTCGTCTCCTAGTCCTCGGGGGACACATGAGAGACGCCAAAACGACCCACAAAAAGAGCAACATCCTGCAAGTTACCAAATATTAATTATAAGACTAAGTCCCACACAAAAGTCAAGCGAAAACACGTAAGGGCATCAATATAAGCTTCCAACGCGAATGTACCGTAAGAACAACAAATCCTACCGTTTACTAGGACCAACCAGGAGGTAATCTAGACAAAGGATATTCTCAAACCAGTGCTTAAACCCTTTGTGGCATTTCGTCGAACACGTTATGTGCGCAATAAACCAAAACCTAAGTTACTAACAACACACGGAAATTGCCCACCGAATGAAACAATCATTCTATTGACAACACAGCGCGTCCTACCGCACCAAACAACAGGGGAACGAACCAATAACCATACCCCAATAACACTCAAACATCATAGCCTTTCTAAGGATTCGAATTCAACAAGAATTTGCCAAGAACATAAACACATTATAACATAAACATAGGCAAGGCAACAAGAGTAACGATAATTGCCACATAAACTTGCTAATTTGCACAAATCAAGCCTAAAGGTCATAAACCCCCAATTTTTGTACACAAACCCTAATTTCCTAAATCTCTACACAAATCAAGTCATTCAAAACATAAAAGTTGAAAATAGTAAGTGGGTTTAGTAGAATCGTACCTAGATGGGTGAAATTGAAGTCGAAATCAAGCAAACAGGAAGGTGACTCGCCGGATTTAGAGAGAATTGGGGGTGTGTTCTCGAATGGAAAATGGGGGAAGTGGCTCGCGCGGAGCGCGAGCCCTATTTTCTCGAACAGAGGGGGCCGCGCGCTCTCCGCGCGCCAACGCGCGGCCACCACGCGGGACCCGGGTGGAGTTTTATCTTTCCTGTTCTGCTCAATCTCTTTCGCTATACGCTCCTCACTGAACCCGGGCTTACATTGACAGAGAAGTACGTCGACATGGAGCATCACCTGGCATTATTCCGGGCAAGGACAGCGGAATTGCCTCACGCCCTCCTTTCGCAGGACTACAGGAAACCCCCGGGACGTAAATACCTAGGGACCCTGAGAAATTCCGTAGGGAGATGAGAACGGCGTGTTAACTAACGTCCCCGCCACCGTTTGCTCGTAACCACAATGTGTTCCACGACCCCCAACTAAAGAAGTATGTGCCGACACGTCGCATGTACTCCAACCGGACGTGATCGAATTGGATAATGACTTGACCTATGAAGAAACCCCGGTGAAAATACTCGACTACAAGGAAAGGGTGACAAGGAATAAAACTGTAAAGATGGTCAAGATCCTGTGGTCCAACCACGAGACGGAGACGGCAACCTGGGAATTGGAAGCCGACATGAGGCAACGTTACCCTACCCTCTTCCAAGACGACCCGACCACAGTTATGGGGACATAACTGTATTCTTAAGGGGGGGAGGATGTAACACCCGAGGAAAAACAAATTCAAATTGTTTTGAACTACGTCATGACTTGATCCCTTCACAGGGTACGTAGGCAGCTTAGAACTAATTTCTAAGTTCAGTCATGAAATAAATCACAAAATACATCACGAATTAGATCACAAGGACGATAGGAGATGTTGGAACCAATTTAGACTAGGCTAAGTAGGACCCGGAAATGTTGCGAGCGATAAGCCGGACTCGTAACAAGATTAAGGAGAAGATTCCGAAACGGAGACGACCCAGGGAATCGAGCTAACACGTAGAAAACCGATAGGGGAAAGCGAGGGAAGACCCGACGAAACACGCGGACCGCCGAACCGGCCGGTCCGGCCGGCCCGCGCTGCCCGCGCGCCGCCGTGCGGCCACCGCGCGGCCAAGGGCGTCGCGCCTCCAGGCTGGTCGCGCGTGCTCCGCGCGCACAAAAGCTTGGGTGCGCGCCACCAGCGCGCCAGAGGTGCTGAAAGTGTAAACTTTCCTTCCATGGCGATTTTCTTGCCAAAAATCCGACCTCAATCAATGGCAAGTCGATCACAACAATGGGGAAGGGCATAAGATCAGATTTGGGGCGCCCCTCCCCATAATTCTCAGAAAACCTAACCCTAAACACCTCCAATACTCCTCTCCAAGTCGAAACCTCTCCGAACTCACTTTCCGGCAAGTATTCCGGCGACGGCAAGGCGAAAGGAACCAAGCCCTGCCCTCTAGACTCTTGGTAAGCTATTGTACAAAGTTTTAATTCGTCCATAGATCTCAGAAACTCATATTCTAACCCTTCTTCCTTACTACGATTTTCCGTCGGAAAACGAACAAAAAGCGATCGGAGAAGTTGGCCGTTCGTCGTGACCCTAGGACGTCCGGAAACCCAATCCAGCGACCCTATCATCATTCTAAGTAAGTTAAAACCTTACTCACAAATTTTCGTGGTTGTTTGTTGTTTAAATCTCAAGATATAGGCTTGTAACAAAAATCGGTTTTCAAAAACCCTATTTTCGTCCAATTTTAAAGACTCGCCAAAAACTCGACCTTCGGGAATTCAAACCGAAAACTTTTCAACATAAAAGTTGTTCCTAACACCTTTATCTATCTTGTTTCCAAATTTCAGCCGTTGACATTAAGTTTTGCTATCCCAATTTTCGCCGTGAACTTTCTGAATCGAACCGAACAATTTAATTCTGTGACAGATTCCTTCATTCAAATTGATGCATGTTTTTCACCCATTTTTCGAATGATTTAACTTTGCATTCCTAAACAAAAGTTGTAGATAATTGTGTCTAGATTATGCATATAAAATGTTACGGATTTTGGTGTTCATTTGATATGTCATACGGCCGAGTTTTTAAAACTGTTTTGAAATCATTTCAAGGGCCATGAGTATGCAGTGAGTTGCACTCGATTTTTGAGTACCAAGAATTCATTATTTCCAAATTCTTAAAACATGAAAGTTGTTCCGTAATGTGTTGTGTAGTTACTGTAAAAATTTCACATCGATTGGTTTTGAAATGAATTTTTAATCGGCGTTGCACGAACCTGTGACGAAAACAGTTTTTAAGACATAAATTATTCTTTGCAATAAACTCGAATTTCAACTCACTTCGGAACCTTATTTCCAAAAACTTAAAACATGAAAGTTGTTCGTGTGTGTGTTTTTGAATTACTGACAAAGTTTCAGAATTTTTGGAGAAAAGACGAATTTTAAATTAAGAAAGGCGTAAACTGCCTCGAATAGGATTTTTCGAACTTGAGAAAACTCGAACTATGAAAACGCGATATCGACCATTTGATAACTTTGAAATACGAACTTTCGAAAAATCCCGTTCACTAGGCTGAGCCGATCTTCATACTATCATTATCTTTGAGACTGCCTCGTTAGTGGTCTCCTTACTATCTGAGATTGCCTCGTTAGTGATCTCGCGCGCTGTATTTGTGGATCGCCTCGTTAGTGGTCCTACTATCTTTTTGGATCGCCTCGTTAGTGGTCCTACTATCTTTGAGACTGCCTCGTTAGTGGTCTCCCATTGTTTGGACTGCCTCGTTAGTGGTCCTATGTTGAGATTGCCTCGTTAGTGATCTCCCGGTATGGTGTCCTCTTCTTAGCTTACGGGATGAAAAGTAAAAGACTCGTGTGAGTGTTTCATTATGCTTAAATCGTATTTATCCTGTCTTTAATTATGTATTTAAAATTTATGCATCTTAAATTATGCTTTAAATTACGCTTTTAAAATTAAGTTCTTTAATCATGTTTTCCGCTGCTAATAAATCATGTATTTTTAAATTCTCGTACGGTAAGCGAAATCTTTAGTTTAAACACTTGTAACCCCTTTTATTTGTAGTTAGGGATTAACTTACTCAGTATATTTTTATAGTGACAACCGTTGTCATTTCCTTTTTTTACAGAGTACGTCGAGTGACGCATTGCATATGCACTTGGGGGAAATCATAATGGACATTTTAAATTTCTGCATCGTACTGTTTTTTTACCGGGTCTGTTAAACCCGAGGATTTGGCCATGTTGGCCGTGATTTTACTTTCCGCTGCACTTACTTTATTTATTTTCCGCGCATGATAATTTCTACTATCGTACTAAGTATTATAAATTTCCGGACTAAATCTTGAAATGTTTTAAATCTTTTTCATACCCACAAGCCTTGCATTCCCTTAGCGAGCTCAGGAAGCCGTGTCTTACTAGGGAAATGCGGCGGTGACATCCCGGCCTGGGTTATCAAATCCGGGGTGTTACATGGCGGCGCATAAAAATGATCTCCAGCGCCATTTTATGCGCCACCTCAACACTTGGGAAAATTTCGGATGGAAAAAGCTTCAGGATGCGCCACAATAGCTTGGTGGCGCCTAAAACTGCTCCGGAGCGCCACAAAATGCGCCGCAGGGTAAAATTTGGGAAATTGTCAGAATGCACCGCACCTTCTTCGCGGCGCATAAAAGTGCCCTTCTGCGCCACTTTTTGCGCCACAGTCGCGGTTGAGCAGTTTTCTAACGTCCCGAACACGGTTTTAAGGTCCGTTTTCGTCATTTCTTCAGACCAGACTTCATTATCATCGACAGAAACTCTCTGAAATCATCTGGAGAATGGGAGAAGAAGGCCGGAAACACAAAATCAAGCCGGAGGAATTGGCCAGAATGCTGTTCTGAGTGAATTCTTCTTATCATAGGTGTTGCCTTTCTTTTTCTTGCTTTGTAATGAATTGAATTTGCCCCTAAATGTAATCTGCTATCATGTTCTTAATTTGTAGACGGATTTCTGTAATGTTCGTGTTAGAAGTGTTCTAGAACGGGAGTTCAGAATCACTTTGAAGTACGAATTCATCTTTTATGGAAGTAATATAATATGTCGATGTTTAATTCTATAATCTGGATTAATCTGTTTGAATTATTAGAATGTGGATTAAAATCATGTATTGTATGCCAGAGTTTGATCGATGATTAGATTGGAATCTGTAATCTTAAATCTGCTATCAAAATTATAAATCTGCTAAATCCTGAAATGATCGATCAATCTTAATTCCCTATTTTTAGTAATCTGGCATTAATTCTAATATGTCTGCATTTTAATATTATTAATTAAATTCAGTTTACCATGTTTTTCTATTATTTTACCATAATTGTTAAATTATTTT
Organism: Hygrophila difformis; assembly: GCA_030278955.1. NCBI lineage: Eukaryota > Viridiplantae > Streptophyta > Magnoliopsida > Lamiales > Acanthaceae > Hygrophila > Hygrophila difformis. Next base: position 37,139,197 of record JAOANR010000003.1, on the reverse strand, counting down.
CACTGTTCTGCATAATTAAATGTTAGAATTCAATTCTGTGATTTCTGCTTTGCTAAATCGGGAGATAAAAAGTAGAATTAATATTTTAGTACCGGAATTGGGAATAAATTACATTATAATGGATTCTGGCATGTGCACAATGATTTGGGAAATGAAAAGTGTCTTTTAATTGCTATAGGAAAATTTGTAAGCTTGGGAAAGACTCAAATTTAGGCCTAGAATAATGATTGCAGAATGTTAGATAATTTAACCAACTTCCATGAAATCTGTTTAATCATAATTTGATTATTAGCAGAATATAATATTTTTAATCTTTATAAAATAATTAATTTTAAGAAATTGATCTTTTTAGACATTGGAAAATGCTAAATCAATATGCAATTTCTATTTTATATAAAGATGGCAATATTTAAAATATTATAAGCATCTCCCATTTATATCCTTATTAAATATAATTTTAATTGGCTTTATTTTAAATTTAATGTCACTATTTTTAATTAAATTACCATTAGAATTAAACAAACTCTTTTCAAAATATAATATATATAATTAATGAACTTAAGAACAATTAAAATTTCTCCGGAATGAAATAATATTCTGAAATTCCCTGTGGATTCGACCCGGTATTCACCGGTTTTTATTACTTGATGACAACCATCCGCTTGTGGTAAAATATGAGTAGTGAAAATCACCCATCAAGTTTTTGGCGCCGTTGCCGGGGAATTTGTTGTGAATTTTTAATTGTTTTTAGTTTATTAATTTAACTCTATTAAGTTAAATATTAATTTAACTGTTACTTATTTTATTTTATTTTATTTAAAATTTGCAGTGCGAAGCAAACAAGCAGAAATAGCTTATGATCCTGAAATTGAGCGTACTCTTAGAGCTATTAGATTAGGGAAACGTAGGAGACCAGCTCAGTTGGAAATTTTAATTAATTCATCCTCTGATGAAGAAGACTATTCTCCAACGACTGGAGTTTCAACAATTCAAACTAATCAATTAGTTGCTCAGTTCAATAGGTTAAACATGGCAGCGAATAATAATGATAATCAGGGTAATAATGGAGGTAATGGTGGTGATTTGGAGCACAATGATCAAGCTGAAATGACCATTGAAGAACACTTACAAGGAACTAGTGGAAATCTGCTTAATAGAACTCCAAGGCCAGATGTAGATGCTTTAAGCTTTACCCTTCAGCCTGCACTAATCACAATGGTTCAAGCTAATCAATATAATGGAGCACCTACTAATGATGCTGTAGAACACATAAGGAACTTTCTGGACTATTGTGACACAGTGAAAATAAATGGTGTTACTAGTGATGAAATTAAGTTGAGATTGTTCTCATTTTCACTCAGAGATAAAGCTAAAACTTGGTACAACTCACTTCAATTAAGGGATGTCACTACTTGGGATAAAATGTTAGAAGCTTTCTTAGAACAATTCTTCCCACCATCCAAGGTTATTGAATTACAAGAAAAAATCAAAGAATTTGTGCAAGATGAGGGTGAAACTTTACTTGAAGCATAGGATAGATATAACACCTTATTGGCGAGATGCCCGAATCATGGCTTTGAAGATTGGCAGCAGATGCACTTCTTCTACAATGGGTTGATTGATCATTGGAGGAACTTGTTGGATGCAGCAGCTGGAGATTCGTTTCTGTCTATAGGACCCTCTAGAACTAAGGAAATCATAGAGAAAAAAATTTCTAATATGAAAAAATTTCCTGGTAAGAAAAATGCTAGAAATAAAACAAAAGGGGGAATCTATGAGGTAGAAAAGGCAGTTACTATAGATTCTAAGTTAGATACTTTGATGAGGGAGGTTTCTACACTTAAGAAGGGTCAAGCTAAAATTGTGAGATGCGGTATTTGTCATGGACCTCACGAGTCATCAGCTTGTCACTTGCTTGATCAAGGACTTCAAGAGACTATGCAGTGTGAGGGGACTGAAGAGCAAGTTGAAGATGTGAATTACATGGGAAATAGGCAGCAAAACTACAACCAAAACCGTCCTCAAAATCAAAACTTCTATCCAAATCAGAATTCTCAATTTCAACAAAACACCTATCCACAAAACAACCGTCAATCTTATCCACAAAACCAAAATCAAAATTACCCAAATCAAAATCCAAATCAAAACCAGAATTTTCAAAACCAAAATCAAAACCAAAACTATAATCAAAACAGAAATCAGAATCAACCTTTTTACCCTAACCAACAGCCTAGGAACTTTCAACCTCAACAACAGCTGTAACAAAATCAAGTAGGTGATGAGGTCAATTTAAAAGAGTTAATGAGCACAATCGTGTCTCAACAACAAACAATTCAGCAAATGCAAGCCTCAATGAGAAATTTAGAAGTACAAGTTGGTCAAATTGCTAGGGATACTTCAAATAGACAGCAAGGAACACTACCAAGCATGCCTGATCCTAATCCAAAAGAGCAATGTAAAGCAATCACTTTAAGGAACAAAAAGGAATTACCTAATCCTTACCCTTCCTTAGATGATCCAGAGGTTTTAGCTGATGCTATAGATGATCAAAATGAGGATACAGAGAAAGAAAGTCAGCATAAAAACACTGATGAGCCCAAGGAGAGTGAGAAACTTCGAGTTGAACAAGACAAGGGTAAAGGAAAGTCTGCTGTCTCAGTCAAGCCATATCAGCTACCTATTCCATATCCACAGCGTCTTAAGAGGGCTAAGGAAGATAAAGATTATGCCAAATTCTTAGAAGTCTTTAAAAATTTAAGAATTGATATTCCTTTTTCTGATGCCATTGCACAAATGCCTGTGTATGCTAAGTTTTTAAAAGAAATTCTATCAAAAAAGAGGAGTGTTGATGATGAAGAGAAAGTGACACTTACGGGGGAATGCAGTGCAATTTTACAAAGAAGGCAACCTATTAAACAAAAAGATCCTGGGAGTTATACTATTCCGTGCATTATTGGCACTAAAGAATTCAACAAAGCTCTGTGTGATCTCGGGTCTAGTATTAATCTGATGCCTCTACATGTCTTTAGAGAATTAGGAGTAGGAGTTGTGAAGCCTACTAGGATGCAGTTACAGCTTGCTGATAGATCTATTAGGACTCCCTTAGGCATTGTAGAAGATGTTCCTGTTCAAGTAGAGAGCTTCATTTTCCCTATTGACTTTGTTGTTCTTGATATGGAAAAAGACATTGATATTCCTCTGATTTTAGGTAGACCATTTTTGCAAACTGGTAGGGCTATGGTTGATATGGATGATGGTAAAATTACACTTAAAGTAGGTAATGAACAAGTGTCGTTTGACATTTCTAAGACAACTAAAACACAACACGCTAGTTCTGACACCTACCCGTGTAATAGAGTTACAGCTATCTATCAGGAGGATGAGGTGATTGAGAGAGAGTTCTTTGCTAGACATGATCCCTATAGAAAATTTGAGTAGTTAGTGGAGAGTTGTGAGGACTTAGCTGAAAGTAAGTGTGAGGGAGGATTACCTGTGCAAGTAACCTGTGCAATAGAAGAATCCAAGTTAGTCCCGTCTGTTGAAAAGCCACCTACATTGACATTGAAAGAGCTGCCATCACATTTGAGGTATGTTTTTCTTGGTGAGAATGATACTTTACCTGTTATTGCAAGTAATAAATTGAATGATAATCAATTAAATGCATTAACCCAAGTGTTGAGTAAGCATGTTAGAGCAATAGGTTGGACGATAGCTGACATCAAGGGACTGAGTCCAGCATTGTGTACACATCGGATCTATATGGAGGAGGATGACAAGCCAGTGAGACAGCCCCAGAGGAGATTGAATCCACATCTACAAGAAGGTGTAAGATCAGAGGTTATTAAACTACTCGATGCAGGTATTATCTATCCTATTTCTGATAGTCAGTGGGTGAGTCCAGTTCAAGTAGTGCCTAAAAAGGGAGGTATGACTGTGATTAGAAATGAAAATGGTGAATTAGTACCTACTAGACCTACTACTGGATGGCGTGTATGCATTGATTATAGGAGATTGAATGATAAGACTAGGAAAGATCATTTCCCACTGCCTTTTATTGATCAAATGTTAGAGTGTTTAGCTGGTCATGAGTTTTATTGCTTTTTAGATGGCTATTCTGGTTATAATCAAGTTCCAATTGCACCTGAGGATCAAGATAAAACTACATTTACATGTCCTTACGGTACATTTGCATATAGGAGAATGCCATTTGGTTTGTGTAATGCTCCAGCTACATTTCAGAGATGCATGATGTCTATATTTTCTGATTTAATTGAGACATGCATTGAGGTATTTATGGATGATTTTTCTGTATTCGGGTCTGATTTTGAAAAATGCTTAATTAACTTGGAAAAAGTTCTGATTAGATGTGAAGAGTCAAATTTAGTTCTTAATTAGGAAAAATGTCATTTTATGGTTAATGAAGGTATTGTCTTAGGACATAGGATTTCTAAAAATGGCATTGAAGTTGATAGGGCTAAAGTAGAAGTGATTGCAAAAATTCCACCTCCTAATAATTTAAAAACTTTGAGAAGTTTTCTGGGACATGCTGGATTTTATCGGAGGTTCATAAAAGATTTTTCAAAAATTGCATTACCTATGTTTAAGCTGCTATGTAAAGATGTTGAGTTTGATTTTACTGACGAGTGTATTGAGGCGTTCAATAGGATCAAGGAAGCATTGGTGACAGCACCAATTATTCAGCCACCTGGAGTTTGCCATTCGAGATCATGAGCGATGCGAGTGACTTTGCCGTTGGAGCAGTATTGGGTCAACGAAAGGATAAGAAACTTTATGTTATTTATTATGCTAGTCAGGCTTTAAATACTGCACAGAGAAATTATGCCACCACTGAAAAAGAACTTTTATCTGTTGTTTATGCATGTGAAAAATTTAGACCATATCTGATAGGCTCAAAAACTGTAGTTTACACTGATCATGCTGCTATTAAATATCTGTTTGCAAAGAAAGATGCTAAACCACGGTTAATTAGATGGGTATTATTGTTACAGGAATTTGATTTGGAAATTAAAGATAGAAAAGGAGATGAGAATCCTGTAGCTGATCATTTATCTAGATTGGAGCATGAAAAAGGGGAAGAAAGATTAATTAATGATGCATTTCCTGATGAAAATTTGTATTTAATAAATAACACTTCCTTTGATCCGTGGTTTGCTGATTTTGTGAATTATTTAGCATGTGGTGTAATTCCTGAGCATTTAAAATGGCATAGCCAAAAACAAAAATTTAAAACTGATGCTAAATATTTTATTTGGGATGAACCTTATTTGTTTAGACTCTGTTCAGATCAAATCGTAAGGAGATGCATCCCTGATGAAGATTTTGAAAAAGTATTAAAGGCTTGCCACGAAGGACTTGGAGGAGGACATGTTGGACCGAATAGGATAGCTCATAAGGTACTCGAAGGTAGTTTATATTGGCCTAATATTTATCGTGATGCTAGATCATTTGTGCTAAAATGTGATGTATGTCAAAGGGCTGGTAATATCACTAAAAGAGATGAAATGCCATTAAAGGGAATTATGCCTGTTGAGTTGTTTGATTTGTGGGGAATTGATTTCATGGGTCCATTTCCACCATCTAATGGGAAATTGTATATTCTTGTTGCTGTAGAGTATGTATTAAAATGGGTAGAAGCTGAATCATGTGCTTTAAATGATGCTAAACAAGTGATTAAATTTTTGAAAAAGCAAATCTTTACTCGTTTTGGTGTGCCTAAAGCGATCATTAGTGATGGTGGATCTCATTTTGTTAATAGGGCTGTTAATCAATTGTTATCTAGATTTCATGTTCACCATAGGATAACAACACCCTATCATCCTCAAGCCAATGGTCAGGTAGAAGTCACTAAACGTGAGATTAAAAAGATTTTGGAAGCCACGGTAGGAAAATCTAGAAAAGATTGGGCTTTTAAGTTAGATGAAGCATTGTGGGCTTATAGGACAGCTTTTAAAACACCTATAGGTATGACTCCTTTTAAATTAGTTTATGGTAAAGCTTGTCACTTACCTTTTGAACTTGAGTTTAAATCACTTTGGGCTATGAAGAAATTGAATTTTGAATTTAAAGAGGCTCAAGAAAAAAGGAAAATAGATCTCACTGAATTAGAAGAAATTAGACGTCAAGCTTATGATAATGCTCTAATTTATAAGGAGAGAACAAAGCTTTATCATGATAAGATGCTTAGGCCTAAGGTATTTGAAGCTGGACAATTAGTGCTTTTATATAATTCTAGATTTAAACTGTTTCCTGGTAAACTGAAGACAAAATGGTCAGGACCTTTTAGGATTGTTAAGGTGATGGATAATGGTGCAGTAGTTTTAAAAGCTGAAGATGAAAGGGAATTCACTGTAAATGGTCAAAGACTTAAACATTATTTTGGAGATGAAGTTAAATTCATCGAACAAATTAATGTTAAGTCTTTGGTTGTTTAAATCTGCTTATTGAAGTATTTGCATTGCATGTTTAATTATGTTAAGTTTTTATTTATTAAATTTATAAAAACCAATAAAAATTATAAAATGACAGAAACAGACAAAAATATTTTGCATCTTATTGTTGAGGTGTTTTTATCTGCTCTATTGCTTTTGCTAATCTAAGTTAAATGTGTTTTTAGTTTAATTATGTTGCTTAAATTTTATGTTATGTTGATTGTATGTGTTCAATAAATTGAGTAGGACATTGCTTTTGAATTGGAATAAGTAGCAAAATGTTGAGAAATGATGGATTCATGTGTGCTTAGAGGATTGATCTTGACATGTGTATTTTGACTCGGTGATGAGTTAAGGAGGAGGATTTATATGGACTAGTTGGTTTAATTGAGGAGAATTATGACCTGGGAGGATTTAAAAAGTCTATATATGCTAAATCTGACTTGCTAACTTCAGGGAGTGTATTGACTATCATTTTGGTTAAGTTTGAGCTGAAATTCGAGTGCCACAGAACTCAGTTTAGGTGCCACACCTTCTTGGTGGCGCCTAAAACCATGCTCAGGCGCCATAATATGCGCCATTTTTAATCCTGGAAAAATTTTAAGTCAGTTTTTGCGCCACATACACTGTATGGCGCATAAAAGTACCTCCGGGCGCCAATGGATGCGCCATTTTCGGACTTGGGATTTTTCAGAAAAAAACCTAGGCGCCACATCAACTGAGTGGCGCCGAAAACACTCCTTATGCGCCATTTTTGGCGCCGACCTGCGGGTTAAAGGGTCCTGACCCGGGTCTGATCGGGATTTACTCCCAAAAATTCACCTCTCTTCCTCATTTTACAACCACATTCGACCGAGAGCCCTTTTCTCTCAAGACCGAGCGCCACTTCTCCTTCCAAGCGACACATTTGCGCCACTTTGGTAAAAAAATTCTTCCAATTCTTGTTTCCTTCTATCAATTCCTATCTACATTGTTCAAATTCTCATTCCAAAACCCAAATTTTGCTTTGTTTGAATCAAATTAGGGTTCTTCAACCCTAGTTCCTCAAATTTGGGGATTCCTCTTCAAAGTGTTCCAATCCTTCAATTTAGGTAAGAATGGCTATCCTAATTCAATCATTATCATATTCTAGTGCTTTGGAATACATTAATTTTGGTATTGGTGTTGTTACTTTAATTTTGGGTTTTTGTAGAATGTGGGATAAAATTTGATTTTGATTGTCTAAATTCTAGTTTTAGCATGAACAAGTGTTGTTGAACATGGTTTGAATGCATAATGTGACATTTTTGGATTAACATTAAAAGTTGGACTTTTTGAGAATTTTTAAATCTGAAAATTAGTTTAAATTAATTAAAATGACATTTTTGATTAATCAAATGGATGAAACATTACTAGAATATGTCATTTTAGTTATATTAAAAATATAAAGTTATTTTCTTGTCAAAAATTCCATGTTCTTCATAATGTGATTTAATTAAACCATGTTTTGATAAAAACTCTCTTATTTGTAATTTAGTTAATTTAAATAGGTTGATTTATCATATAAATAAATTGTAATGGATTTAAATATTAATTTAAACCATTTGTAATGCATTAGTTGGATAGTTTAGGTTGTTTTAGTTTTTAAATTTGAAAATTTAATAAAATAGGGAGTTTTTATTAAAAAGACATGTAAAACATGAATTTTAAACTCTAAAATAAAATGGGTGTTATGTTTAAACAAAGTTTAGAATTCACAATTTTTAAACTGCAACATCTTGGTCATTGAATTATTTAAATCCCACATTCTAGGTTGATGTATATGTTTGCTTTGTACTTAACACTTAAGTTAAACCTTTGGTTTAAACTTAAGTGTGAGGATGGGAGGCAATGCATATATATGATACTAACCCAGAGTTTTTGTACAACCAGGTACTGAAATAATGTATAATCCTCCAAACCTCCCTAAGAAATTGGGTTATAGGTATATACCCATGCCTGAGGGGAGAATGGGGATTTATGATCCACAGTCACCGGATAGCACTCCTACTCCTATTCCCGATGAGCATATTTTTGAAACTCGCAGACTCCGCACTAAAAATTTGGTACAGATGGATCATCCACAGGGATTAGGAGGTGCCTCCAAGTCCAAGGGACTTCTCTCCTATTTTAGGAGGAGCAAGTCCAAGAGTGGTGCATCCTCGAGACATACTACAGTACCAGCTGATGACCATCAGGAGGTCAATCAGCCTGACCAGCCTGATCAGCCCATTCAGCCTGAGACGTCCGATCATTCACAGGCCCCCTCTAGAGCCTCTCGGGGGAAGGCACCTGTCACGAGTTCCACTTCCTCTCGACCTAGGAGGGGGAGATCTGCAGCACTAGTCATACAGGAGCCTGTCCCTGAGGCTGTAGGAGGAGAAGAAGATGAGGAGGAGGTTGATCAGGAGGAGCAGGAGGAGCAGCAGGATAGGGGAGGACCGAAAAGGCAAGATCCTAGAGCCTATGTACCTGATTTGTTTTATGTCAGGCCGGGCATATTCGATGCCACTGTGTTTAGGAGTGCCAGAGCCTACGAGCTATACAAGAGGTTTCACAAGAAGAGATCTACAGCACCCTCTACTCCGAGATGCTATTAGATCCAGAGGTTGGGAGAGATTCGTGAGACACCCAGCCGGATCATATTCGTGGGAGTTGACTAGGCTGTTTCTAGCCAACGCTGAGGAGGAGGATTCTTGGATTTTCGGGGTTAGAGTACCCATCACTCCTCAGCACATCAACCAATTTTTTGGAGTAGTGGATGTGCCTTACGGCAGAGACTTTTGGGAGCCAGTGATGAGAGCTGATGATAGGGAGGAGTTCAAGAAGCTTGTATTGATGTCGATGTTTGAAGGTCAGGAGGATGTCCTCACATATGATGATGATGACATGAGTAGGCTACATGGGCCTGATATGGATGCACCCATGTACCAGCTTCTCATGTTCTACAGATCTAGATTGAGTCCTTCGACTCACACCTCTGGACCTACTGCCTTGGATATGTATGTCCCATACTGCATCAAGGTGGGGAGCCCGATTAACATGGGAGAGCTCATATCACTTGAGTTGAGACAGACACCGGGGGTGTCTAAGAGATCAGCTCTTATGTTCCCCAGCTTGATATGGCAGCTTTGTGCACAGGCAGGAGTGGATATGGGGCAGTTTGATAGAGACTAGAGGATGAGGCCCTCTATTCCATCTGGGAAGAGGAATTCCAAGCTGCCTGGCATAAGGTGCAAGCCTATGATACTTCCGAGGGAGTTGCCCAGGCAGTCACCACCGCCTGCACCTTCACATGCTAGCCAGGAGCATTCTGAGGCTCCTTCGCAGTCCACTCGGGGTACACGAGGTGGTAGAGGCAGAGGTAGAGGACGTGGTAGAGCTCAGCCACAACAGTCACAGCAGTCACATCAGCAGTATCAGGGAGAGCCTGATTGGGCTAGGGCATTGAGGATTGATCAGCAGACGATGATGACCAACCATCAAAATTGGATGAACACTATGGATGAGCGGATGAGGTTGGTAGCTCAGAGGCAAAACTTTTTGAGCGATTAGATTGCAAAGAATGCTCGAGCCCAGGCTTATCATGCAGCCCGACTGGAGTATTTTATGTCCCAGAGCCTAGGACAGCAATATGTCGCTCCTCAGACACCTTCTGAGGACGATGATGATGAGGACTATGTCGGTTCTGGAGATGGTAGTGATGAGGGAAGTGATGGTGCTGAGGATGCTGATGCTGGGGATGGATCTGAAGAAGTGGGGGACAATGATGATGATGATTCTGAGGACTCTGACTGAGCGAGAGATGAGCGATAGATAGGCTTGTGATTGTTATAGATGACATGTATTGATAGGCCTATGTATTTGGCTCTATTGCTATTTTGCTACATTTTAGTTATTTTCTTTTGAGTTGTAATTGTCCTAACTCTACTTTCTTTTTATTATTTTTGCTATCTTAGATATACTATTTCTGTTATTCATGCCCTTTTTGATTATATGGAGTATTAGATGGTGTTTATATAGATTATAAGGTTTCTAGTTGCTTTTAAATTCAATAAAGTAGCTCTTACCAATAGCATGCTAAATTGAGTTGTTTTGAACTGGTAAAAAGATCAATGAAGTTTACTTGAACTAGATTGAGGTATAGATGGAGTGAAATTGGTATTGTTGAGTGATTTGGAGATTTTGGACATCATGGGGAAGAACTTAGGAAAAACACATTCTGCGCGAATTGGCACAGAATGCGCCACATAGGCATTGTGGCGCCTAAAAATGTCCTCCAGCGCGCCATTTTATGCGCCAGAAAACTTAGAAATTTTTCTAAGTTTTTCCAAAATGCGCCACACGTGCTTGGTGGCGCCTAAATCTGCCTTGAAGCGCCACTTTTTTCGCCGCAGAATGAGAATTTTTCCAAGTTTGCTTCAGGATGCGCCACACCTTCTTTGTGGCGCATAAAACCCCCTTTCAGCGCCACTTTTTGCGCCATGGCTTATTTTTAAATTTTATATTATTTTCAAAATGCGCCACACGTGCTGTGTGGCGCCTAAATTGGCCTCTGAGCGCCACTTTTTGCGCCACCGACGCAAATTTTTCAAAAATTCGCGAATCCAAAATATTCAAATCATATCTAATCAATTTTTGGGATCCTAAACAGCATTATACTAGCTCCAAATCATATGTTTAGTGTATATTTGGATCTAGATTAAATCAATCCCGCCATATCTCAACAAAATCAAGATTTCACCATCTTTAAAAGAGGCATGACCGATCGGTATACTCTCATTCCCAAATCTGTCAATTTTTCTCTTCTTCCAGTTTAATTAGCCTTCCAATCTCAATCCTTTCTTCCTAAATTCTGCCACCATGAGAACAAAGAGAAAGAATAACCCAAGAAACAATGGTGGAAAGAAATTGAAAGCCACAGAGCCTGCCCCATCACAGACACCAGAAATTAGAGAACCCGTTCCGGAGCCGGCTGCTGTGGGTACTGAAGACATATTTGTGAACAATCTGGTAGCTCCCGATTCATATAATGGTTACGATACTTCTTTCAATTCTGCTCAACCGACGGAGGATGATCCACAGCAAGAAGAAGATGTCGCTGAATCCCCTGAGGAAATCTCACCGGAAGTTCCACGTGATTCTAAAACCAAGAGAAAGAGTCACAATAGAAAGAATGATACTACCCCTCTGGAAGAATTAACAGGAGATACTTTTAATCCGGCTATTTTCATCAATCAAACCGCATATTATCAGAAGATGGTGGAAAGATGGATTATCCCGGACAAAGGGTTCACTGAAGCTGACATGGAGCGATTTTCGGTTCATGATGCTCTCATGAGTCGAGGATGGATGAAATTTGCTGCGCATCCAGAAGGAGTTTATTCTTGGGAGCTTACTAGACAATTCCTATGTAATGCTCAGTATGATCATTATACTTCATGGATTAGGGGGGTGCCTGTACCATATGGTCCCGCAGTAATCAATGAACTTTATGGTACTGTGGATGTCTCTTGCCCAGCTACGAAGAAGAAGCACTTTCAGGACCCTATTCATGAAGAGGAAGGAGGACCAGAATTGGAGAAAAGAATCTTGAAAGAGATGTTCGAAACTCAGAAGAAGGTTGCCTACATAGGGGAGAAGAAGGAGAATGTTGTAGCCACTTTAATGGCTGCACCGCTTTATCAGATCTACCTGCTCTACAAGCATAAGGTGTTTCCTACTTCGCACACTTCACAACCGAATGCAGAGGAGCTTTATTTTGTGTATTGTGTGAAGAACGGGTTGCCTATTGACATTGGAGATATGATAGCATATGAGTTGGATAAAATGGCGTCTGATACTGCACGGACTGTGCTGGGATTTCCTGCACTGATCTGGACACTTTGTGAGAGAGCTGGAGTGAATATGACGGCCTATGCTCATGATGTGAAGCCAAAGCCTCCTATCTCTTTCAAGAATTTCTATAATAAGCCTGGAGTAAAGTGTGCAGAGCTTGGTTACCCTACTACATCCCGTGGGACACCCACTTGTCATCCTGATAGACCTAGTACATCTGGAACTAAGGTAGAGCCTGCAGAGATTGCAATCAATAGGATGACCTATGAGATTCATCATCTTAGAGAGGAGATGAAGAGGAAGGAGGATAGTACACGAGCACAAATTGCACAACTTTCCAGTAGACTTGAATTCTTCATGTCTGAAAGTCTAGGTGATTGATATATTTCTCCTACTACTAGTTCGAGCTCTACAGGGAATGAGGATGTTCCTAGGGAAGATGAAGTAGGTGATTCGGATGGATCTTTAGAAATCTAGATTTTTGATTAGATAGGGTTGCTCCCTTTTTGATTTAATTTGTAATAGTTAGAATTATTTTGGTACTATTTTGCTTATTTAATTAGCTTCTTTATGTAATAGATGCTAGAACTTGTGGTATTTTGCTTTTGGTAAATTTATGAAATTTAATATTTTAATTAAATCTGTCCTTGTTAATTTAATGGATGAAAATAATTATTAAAAATCAAAATTCTGAAATTTATAAAATAAAATAGTAAAAATCTGAATTAAATAAATAATGGATAGAATTTTAATTGTTTGAATCTATAAATTACCATGTGTTCTAACAATTATCTTTTGTATGAGCAAATACCATATAAATATATAAAGAAGCAGGATATACCATGAGAAGCAAGAAAAATGGGGACATTCAATACGGTGAAAGAATTTCTAAGATCTACATATTCCAGGTGTGATCTTTTCATGTTATATGTTATCAATTTGCATGAAGAATATGGTAAGAGCTTGAGTTGATTTAATTTTAGTTTATTTTACTATTTACTATGCTTTGAATAAAATGGTACATGCATGACTAGTTATTTTAAATTTAAATTGTGTTTTCCCAGTGGTGCTAGTATTTAGAGATTATCACATCATTGCCAATCTGGAGAAAATCCAAATAAGTCTAAATGTTCTGCTCTAATCTGATTTTACAATTTAATGAGTGTTAGGTTTCTTAGTTTAAAGTTCTAGACTTTGTCAAATTGTTATGCGAGTTGTTTGAGCTATTGATGATAATTCTATTTGCCTTGCAGAAAATTATTTGATTAATTAGACTAGTTATTTAAAATGTGGAGAGTTATCATTATTTATAAATAAATATGCTCGTTCCAAGTCTTTTTAAATGCTTAATTAAAATAAAGTCAGAGTGAGAACCCTGTAAAAAAAAAAAAACAAAAACAAAAACAACAAATTATCTTGCAAAAAGAAAAAGAAAAGAAAAATTAAAGAATGCAAGATTAAAAAAAAAAAAAAAGAGGGTGATCAAATAAAAATTCATAAACTCTTGACTGGATGACTGGCACATATTCGGTGACACGAGTAGCTTTTGGAATTCAACCGTCTACAACTCAGCCAAAGTGTCTAGAATATAGTGAAACCTAGCCATAGATTGAGCATATTTAAAGACTGGAATAGAAAAACATATTTACATTATTCACTTTCCCATATTAAGTGATAGGTATAATTAATCTGTTTTCTGTATTGTAAGTGCTTTGGATATCTGGTTCTAATAGCTGATGCATATCAATTTGCCTAGTTCTAGCACATTAAACTTCGAACCCTCTTATCTCATTTTGTTGTTGAAATCTATGATTTGGCAGAACTATAAAGACTTTATCTTTATTATCTTGATTGGCAAGTTGATGTGCTAATTGATCTCATTGCTCAAGGGACGAGCAATATTTAAGTGTGAGGATGTTGATGCACCCTGTGAAACCACATTTAAATAAGCTTAAATTATGATAAAATGAACCTAAATTGCATGCATGAGACCTTATTTTACTACTTTTTAGTGTATATTTCATGTAATGTGTAAATATTAATAAGACCGGTTAAATTGAGCTTATCCAAGCCCAATTTATGCTTTTTAATAAGACTTTGGCAATTCTAATACATTGCAATGGTGTTTCAGGCATTAAAAGGAAGAAAGAAGATGTTCGGAGGTCAAAGGATGCAAAATTCGGAATTTTCAACACTGGAAGGCTCCAGAATGCGCCACATAGGCATGGTGGCACATAAAAATGCTCTCCAGCGCCATTTTATGCGCCACCTCAACACTTGGGAAAATTTCGGATGGAAAAAGCTTCAGGATGCGCCACAATAGCTTGGTGGCGCCTAAAACTGCTCCGGAGCGCCACAAAATGCGCCGCAGGGTAAAATTTGGGAAATTGTCAGAATGCACCGCACCTTCTTGGCGGCGCATAAAAGTGCCCTTCTGCGCCACTTTTTGCGCCACAGTCGCGGTTGAGCAGTTTTCTAACCTCCCGAACACGGTTTTAAGGTCCGTTTTTCGTCATTTCTTCAGACCAGACTTCATTATCATCGACAGAAACTCTCTGAAATCATCTGGAGAATGGGAGAAGAAGGCCGAAAACACAAAATCAAGCCGGAGGAATTGGCCAGAATGCTGTTCTGAGTGAATTCTTCTTATCATAGGTGTTGCCTTTCTTTTTCTTGCTTTGTAATGAATTGAATTTGCCTCTAAATGTAATCTGCTATCATGTTCTTAATTTGTAGACGGATTTCTGTAATGTTCGTGTTAGAAGTGTTCTAGAACGGGAGTTCAGAATCACTTTGAAGTACGAATTCATCTTTTATGGAAGTAATATAATATGTAATGTTTAATTCTATAATCTGGATTAATCTGTTTGAATTATTAGAATGTGGATTAAAATCATGTATTGTATGCCAGAGTTTGATCGATGATTAGATTGGAATCTGTAATCTTAAATCTGCTATCAAAATTATAAATCTGCTAAATCCTGAAATGATCGATCAATCTTAATTCCCTATTTTTAGTAATCTGGCATTAATTCTAATCTGTCTGCATTTTAATATTATTAATTAAATCCAGTTTACCATGTTTTGCTATTATTTTACCATAATTGTTAAATTATTTACATTGTTCTGCATAATTAAATGTTAGAATTCAATTCTGTGATTTCTGTTTTGCTAAATCGGGAGATAAAAAGTAGAATTAATATTTTAGTACCGGAATTGAGAATAAATTACATTATAAATGGATTCTGGCATGTGCACAATGATTTGGGAAATGAAAAGTGCCTTTTAATTGCTATAGGAAAATTTGTAAGCTTGGGAAAGACTCAAATTTAGGCCTAGAATAATGATTGCAGAATGTTAGATAATTTAACCAACTTCCATGAAATCTGTTTAATCATAATTTTGATTATTAGCAGATTATAATATTTTTAATCTTTATAAAATAATTAATTTTAAGAAATTGATCTTTTTAGACATTGGAAAATGCTAAATCAATATGCAATTTCTATTTTATATAAAGATGTCAATATTTAAAATATTATAAGCATCTCCCATTTATATCCTTATTAAATATAATTTTAATTTGCTTTATTTTAAATTTAGTGTCACTATTTTTAATTAAATTACCATTAGAATTAAACAAACTCTTTTCAAAATATAATATATATAATTAATGAACTTAAGAACAATTAAAATTCCTCCAGAATGAAATAATATTCTGAAATTCCCTGTGGATTCGACCCGGTATTCACCGGTTTTTATTACTTGATGACAACCATCCGCTTGTGGTAAAATATGAGTAGTGAAAATCACCCATCACTAATATATATCTAAAAACTTAGATATATATTAGATATATTATATATATATTAGATATATATCTAAGTTTTTAGATATATATATATATATCTAAAAACTTAGATATATATATATATCTAAAATCTTGGAGAGAAAGACTTAACAAATTCAAAGAGCGTGAAAACCTAACAATTAAAAGTACAACTCAATCTATATACAATCGATCTAAAAACTTAGATATATATAATTTCATAGAGTTTCTTTTGAGAGAGTTTTAGAGTCTTGATGATTTGTTCTTCTCGGAATTCTATTCTGCTATCAAACATCAAGATCGTGCGCTTCACTTTGCTTCAATTGGCTTCGCCGAATTGGATAAGAACTTTCTTCCATCAAGTTGAAGAGGTTGTGCCTTGCGAGGAACATCTGAAAGATCTGAAGGAGCGATTCAGCATGTCTGCTACACCAAGGTTTTGAGATCTGAAGGATTTTGCAATCAAGAAATCAGATTGGACTGGTTGTCCAGCGATCGGAGTTGTGGGGGAGTCCAGACTGCGATTGTTCTACCGGCATAGTCGTCTTGGTAATAGAGTCTGTCTATTGATTTTTTTTTTAAATCTTGTTAGGTTTAGAATCTTTTGAGTGTTAGTGTTAGAACCTGGATTGGCATCCCCCAGATGTAGATCCGTTTGGATCGAACAGGGTCACCAAATCTCTTGTTCTTGTTTTTACGATTTCCGCTTATCACTCTGCACACACATACATAATCTGTTTACGCGTAGTTTAGACTGCAACTCGACGACGTGCTCATAGTTCAAGATAACATACTTGGACCAACAGCTGGAATTACTTGATTGCAATTATTGATTACTACGGTAAACATACATCTTTTTCTTGGCATTTTACATACACTCTGTGCTTTTATTTGATCGAGTCAAACAATAGCACACTGGTTCTTGCATTGTGCGTATGCAAACTCTATCCTCAACTCTCACTATCAAGGTGTGATTGGAATTAATTGCGGAAGCATCGGACCGGTTGTGGACAAGTCTAAGGTTGAAGATTTTGTTGTAAGACTAGTTATTTTTCGAGTGTTATTTCTCTTTCTTGATTTTTACTAACACTTATATATATATATATATTGTTAGTTTTTATATTTTCTAAATAAAAAAAGAAAAAAAAGAAAAAGAAAAAGAAAAAGAGAACAAAAAAAGAGAGAAAAAAAGAGAAAAAAAAGGAAAAAGGAAAAAAAAACGAGAAGAGAGAGAGAGAGAGAGAGGGGGGGAAAAATGGCAGGTATATCCGGATCATCTAATTCAGACATTATCAATGTCCTTCAATCACTCAGTCAGAAAATGGATAACCTCGATAAGCGGATGGATGACATGAATAACAAGGTTGACAGTCAAATTGAGGGGTTACATACTGAAGTTACTACCCGCTTGCACGGACAAACAGTTGAACAACATGCTGTTAGAATGGTTCAGAGACACTTAATAGGTGATATAGAACCGCCAGCTCCATATGCCGCTCATAACAATCCGGATAGTGAGCATAGTGAGAATAATCCCAATGAAGACATGGCCGTGGCCGAGGAGGAACTCGAGGGACATTTTGATAGATGAGGAAGACCACCAGCGAATGCCAGGAGAGTCAGGCAAGTCAGGCAGGCACCCCATCCTGCAGTAGGACTAAGAGCTCAAAGAGGCCGACGTAATAATAATCAGGATGATGAATCAGAAATCAAAGGGATCAAGTTTGACATTCCGATCTTCAAAGGAACTCCAGATCCAGCCGAGTTTATTGAGTGGAAAGATTCAGTGGAGTTGATTTTTGAATGTCACAACTATTCAGAGAAGAGGAAAGTGCAAATTGCAGTTACACAGTTCAAGGATTATGCTTTGGCTTGGTGGCAGAAGACCGCAAAGGAAATCAGGGAATGTGGTTTTAGGCCAACCGAGACTTGGGACGATCTTATTCGACTCATGCAGAAGCGATTTGTGCCTTCCCACTACAGAAATGACTTGTATCATAAGGTGCAAACTCTGACCCAAGGCAACAAGACAGTGCTCGAATACTAACAAGAGATGGAAAAACTGATGACACGTGCAGGGGTTAGAGAAGATGAGGAGATCACCAACACCAGGTTCCTGGAAGGGCTTCGCAAGGATATAAGAGATGAGGTCGATCTACATGGCTATGATCATACTGAAAATTTAGTTCACCTAGCCGCAAAAATTGAATCACAACATAAAGGCAGAGCACCACGTGTTACTTTTGGAAACAGTTCAGTCGGACCCAGCAAGCCTTGGCCTGTTAAGAATTGGACAAGTAAATCATGGCCCAAGCCTGGAGAAAAGCCCAACCAACCGAAAGGATTTGAACTAGCCAAAGAGTTCAGAGCCTACAAGCCTCCAGCACCGAGAGCACAGCCAGAGCAACCCAAGAGGGACATCAAGGATGTCATATGTTTCAAGTATCAGAGAAAATGACATTATTCTCCCGATTGTCCTTTCACAAAGAGAGTCGTTGTGTTAGAAAGTAGCCATTTGAAAATTTTGGAATCAGATTAAGGGGGATCGAATGAGAACCCTGAACATTTTAATGTCGAGGAACCAAGTGGTGATCATGAGATCATCGAGGAACAGGAAGAAAGGGTCTTAACCACATTTGTGGTCATGAGAACCCTCAGTGCTGACAAGATTAATCCACCACTGGATGAACAAAGGGAGAATCTCTTTCATTGTCATTGTGATATAAATGGTAATTTAGCTTCTGTGATAGTAGATAATGGTAGTTGTACTAACTTTGTGAGTACTTATGTTATTCGCAGGTTAGGTATCCAAACTGAAGAACATCCAAAGCCATATCATCTGCATTAGATGAATGACAATGGAACTTTGAAGGTAAACCAAAGAGCCATGATTCCCATCAAGATTGGTTCTTATTCTGAGAGAATTTTATGTGATGTTGTACCTATGACTGCGTGTCATGTCCTGTTAGGTCGACCATAGTTGTACGATAGAGATGTAACATATAGAGGTCGTGCCAATTCTTTAAGTTTTCTGTATTGTAATAAGATGTACACTATAAAGCCACTCCCGCCTAGGATTATAAAGTTAGATTAGGAAAGACTTAGGGAGAATATGAAGAAAGAAGAAGAAGAGCACAAGGCAAAGTAGAAAGGAGAGGCTAAGGTTTCCACTGTCGAGATTCGTGATGTTGCATCCGAACCTTGCCTCATAATGACAAAGGTTGATTTCAAGCAAGCAATTCAAGGCGACAATACAACAGGTCACTGCTTCCTTGCTTACTAAAAACCTATTGAGTTAATTAAAAGAACTTGCAATGCTACATCTGAAATTCCTGTGAATTTTACTAGGATGCTGGAAGATAACAAGGATTTGTTTCCTGAAGAAGTTCCACCAGGATTACCAACTTTGCGAGGCATAGAACATCAAATCAATTTCGTGCTAGGAGCTTCTATTCCGAATCGGCCAGCATACCGGATGAGTCCAGAAGAGACTAAGGAAATTCATGCACAGGTGTAGAAGTTGCTTGATAAAGAATGGGTGCGTGAAAGCCTATCTCCATGCGTGGTACCAGTTCTCTTGGTTCCTAAGAAAGATGGAACTTGGAGAATGTGTGTGGACTGTAGGGCAGTCAATGCCATTACCATCAAGTACCGGCATTCCATTCCACGCCTTGACAATATGTTAGAGGAGCTTGGACAAGCCAACATCTTTTCCAAGATTGATCTTAGAAGTGGATACCATCAGATCCGAGTGAAACCCGGAGATAAATGGAAGACAGCTTTTAAGACCAAGTTCGGTCTTTACAAATGGCTCGTGATGCCGTTCGGATTAACCAACGCTCCGTCTACATTTATGCGTCTCATGAATGAGACTCTTCGTTCTTTTATTGGCAAATTTTTTGTTGTCTATTTCGATGATATTTTGATATACAGTGCGCATGAATATGATCATATTCTTCATGCCCAATAGGTGATCAACAGGTTACAAGAAGTGAAGCTGTATGCCAACATGGAGAAGTGTACTTTTCACGCAACCGAGCTGAACTTCTTATGATTTATCGTTGGACAAGGAAGTCTCAAGGTTGACGAGACCAAGATCAAAGTCATTTCTGATTGGCCACCTCCAAAGAATGTACATGAGGTTCGTCAGTTTTTAGATCTTTGTGGATTCTTCAGACGCTTTGTGGCATAGTTCAGTGTGATCGTCGTGCCCCTCACAACGCTACTAAAAAAGGACAAACATTTTAAGTGGGGGCCAACGGAAGAAAAAGCGTATGGATCAATAAAAGAGAAGTTGACACATGCTCCAGTGCTTGCCTTGCCGAATTTTGATCTACCGTTTGAAGTTGAGTGTGATGCATCAGGAACGGGAATGGGAGCAGTGTTAATACAAGAAGGACGTCCAATAGCTTATCACAGCGAAAAGTTCTCAGGAGCACAGTTGAACTATTCCACCTATGATAAAGAGCTTTATGCCGAGGTGAGATCTCTTCGAGTGTGACAGCATTACCTTCGAGGTCAAGAATTTGTGATCAACACTGTACATGAAACCTTGAAGCATATCCGAGGTCAAGGACAATTGAGCAAGCGTCATGCGCGTTGGAGCCAGTTCATTGGAGGATTCCCCTATGTCATTCGCTACAAAAAGGGAAAGGATAATATAATCGCAGATGCTCTATCCAGGAGATCGGCCCTTGCTGCTCTTGCCACAACACATTTATTGGGATTCAAGCACATCAAAGCCCTATATGCAACGGATCCTGATTTTGAAGAAGCATACCGAGAATCTGAGGTACATGCTTTTAAGGAATTCTCAAGATTGGATGGTTTTCTATATCGGGAAAATAGGCTGTGTATTCCCAGGGGTTCCGTTCGAGAATTGTTGATTCAAGAAGCCCATAATGGACATTTGATGGGAAATTTTGGGAAGAATGCTACAGCTGAGATCTTTTCTGAGAGATTTTATTGGCCTGGTATGAAGAAACAAGTTGCATATTTCATTGCTAAGTGCATCGTGTGCTTGAAAGCCGAGTCTACGGTCAAGCCTCATGGATTATATCAAGCTTTACCCGTTCCAGCTGGACCATGGCTAGATATCTCCATGGATTTTGTGCTTGGTCTACCATGAACTGCAAGAGGAAAGGATTCAATATTTGTGGTGGTAGATAGGTTCTCAAAGATGACTCATTTCTACCTTGCACAAAAACCAGTGATGCACTGCACACTGCAAAGTTGTTTTTCAAAGAGATTGTGAGACTGCATGGGATTCCGAAGTCCATTGTGCCTGATCGTCATGTTAAGTTTCTAAGCTACTTCTGGAAATCCCTTTGAAGTGAAATGGGTACGAGGTTGTTGTTCTCAACTACATTCCATCCACAAACCGACGGCCAGACTGAAGCTGTCAACAGGGTATTAGGTAATCCACTTCGTATCATTACTGCTTCAAATTATAAGAGTTGGGATGAATGTCTTTCATACGTAGAATTTGCATACAATAGACATGTTCATAGAGCAACTCACATGTCTCCATTTGAAATTGTTTATGGTTTTAACCCCGTGACTCCAATTGATCATCTGCTATTGCCTAGCAATGAGCATCTTAATGTTAATGGCAGGAACAGGACTCGAGCTAACAAAGAACTACATCAGAATGTTAAAAATAGCCTGATTAAGTATGCAGAGTCATATGCAAAATATCATGACAGAGGAAGAAAGAAACTGGTGCTGAAGCCAGGAGACTGGGTGTGGCTTCATCTAAGGAAAGAAAGATTTCCGGCCAAAAGACGCAACAAATTATCTCCACGAGGAGATGGACCATTTAAAGTTTTAGAAAGGATTAATGATAATGCATATAAGTTATAATTACCTGATGAATATGGAAATATTAATCCTAGTTTCAATGTTGCAGATCTTATACTGTTCGAACGGGACGCGGAAGACTCTTATCGGTTGATGGCTCAACCTTCCGAAGGGGGAGGGAATGGCATGGAAGCCACAACTGAAGCACTTACATTTCCCACTGGTCCTTATACGACAAGCCGAGCCAAGTAGTTCACACTCCAAGTTGCTAAACTACTGAAGCAAAATTTTGATGATGAGATGTTGAAGGCCATATGAAACTTTTGACAATTTCCCACACGAGTATTTTCGAAAAGAAATAAATCCAGGTTTAGATTTTATTTAATGAAAATCGATTTATGAAGATGGAGTGTGGATTAAGGATATATTTATCAGTTGTCACGTTTTTACTACTCGTGTTAAGAAACTGTGGCCCGAAAGCAAACGGTGTCAAAAATTGCAGTAATTTATAGCAAGACCGGATCGTTCACTGGAGGATGTGCGATAGAAGCAAGTCCCACAATGTTTTATCAGATTTTCCACTCGTATTGCTCTAATAAGTTTTAAGGTTTGAAGACTAACACCTACTGACAGAATTTAAACTAAACTCTGAGAGCTGATAAAGTTACTCTACAAGCGTTTTAAAACTGTTCTATGAAGCAGTTAAATCTATTCTAAAGAAGCAGTAAAACTAGGTCTAAGAAAGAAATTAAAATTATTCTATGAAAGCGACAAATTATGATATGCTATCTAGAAAGCAAGTTTAAAATCAGACAGAATGGACATGAAGAAAAGAATAAAAATTGGACAAGATTCAGATGAAACATAATCAAACTTCCATTTTAATACACAGATCTTTGTTTGGGATAATCCTATTAGATAGCTAATTCTCATGCTCTTAGTACTATGTTCCCTTTAACAGACAGGTACTTACAGTACGAGTTTACATGTTCTTAAGATCACAAATTCTAAGATACCACAGACTTTTAACTGCACCGGCCAGGGTATGTTATTCATCTGTGGTGGACAAGCAACACCTGACAAATCATTAGTTGAAGTGTCAAGTACTGCTATCATTCCCCCGGTCACACCCAATGATTCTCATCAAACCCTGAACTATCCCATAACTCTCAAACCTAGAAATAGTTAGAACCTCTCTCAGAACATCCGAGTGACCTCTATAGAAAACATTTAAAAGAAAGCGGTAAAGAAAGCATTTAAAATCCTATCACTCGGAAGTTTTAAAAGTGTTACCCTGGTAGTATAAGAGAGCCCCCAGTCAGGATGACCGGATGTGGATCAAGAATTCCCGGATCTCGGTGAACCGCTCGCAGTGTTCACTTCCTTCCGAGTGGTTATGAGATACAAACTAATGAAACGAACTAATAAATTAGTTCGTCCCGGATGCACTCACTCAGGACTCAAAAATAGGCTTTGGCAGAAGAGGACAGCAGTTGAAAGAGTACTCAACCCTATCTTAGAAAATAACCAAGGCCCGAACATTGTTCCTCTAGTGTTACCCATCACACCGTATTTGAATCCAAGTGGACCCCATCTCAGTGCAATAGATAATATCAGATTTCCAATACTCAACAATTTTGGAAAATAATAAATCTGAAAATCATTCCCTAAACAGGCACTAGACTTTCAATAAGAACACAGACCCTTTCAGTCTAGATGAGACCTAATCACTGACTCTGCTTCTAATTTCCCAAAATCAACCCCCGGTAGATTATAAGTTAGTCAAAACTGAGGAATTTATCCCTTACTTAGATCTGGATTTTATAAATGAATTTTTGTTGAGGAAATTTAAAATGAGACATCTGATTTAAAATCAAGACTCCTATGTCCAAGGGAATGATCCCAAAATAATATGACCACAATAATTACATAATAGTATCATGCATACAGATATAATGAAGTGCAAAATTAATTCATCCAAAACATAATGGCGGGTTTAGACAGAAGGTGGAACACAGATGTGAAATAGCCGGAGATGAGAGGAATTTTGGCTAAGGAAGATGACAAAATGATTAGGGTAAGCCATTCCATGCTCTTCATTATTCTCCGCCTTGGGCTCCTCTTCGCTGCACGTTCCTCGCCCGGCCGTTTCCGTTCCTGGTAACTATGATCTTTCTCCATCTTCTTCCGCCTTCTGATCCAGTCGAAGCTTCTACAGTGGAGGGAGGGAAAAAAAAAACTCAAACTACCGAGTCCGCTCCGCCGACTGAAGCACCCGCCTCAGATCCCATACCAGGATCCATTTCGTGTTCGGCAGACACTAGTACTCCACCATTTTAGATGAGTCCGAGCATCACAGCATATGGTACATTTGTTGTTTGAAAAAATTGACACGTAGAATGTTGAGTTTATACATATAAATTGTGAAATAGTTTATGTAACGCATAGTGTTGAAAACTGGGCAATCTCAATCTGTAAGCATACATATATATAATGGTCCAGCAGGCAGGGTAAGGTAAACAAGGGTAGGGGGTGGGGCTGTGGCTTGAGAAAGAAATATAGAGGAAATAGGTGGAGTGAGGCAGTGAGTGATTCAGAAGAGAACAAATGAAGCTTTTGCTTCACATTGAAATGGCACAAGAAAAAAGGAATCTTTTCTTGTGCAGATTTCTGATATCTGATCCATCATGATATGGATATATGTATATTCTTACATTACAATTGCAACCTAATCAGTAATTTGTCATTTAACTTTGATACAATCCATGCACATATGACACATTCTTGATACATTTTGTTTTCTTTATCACTTTGTGAATGTTCAGTTTTCATCCATCATATATTAATGTTCAATTGCTTTCACTCCACAGATGCTGATCAGCTTGAACCAAGACATTCACGCTTGAATCTAAAAGTTGAAGTTTTTGTATTAAGAATTTTCCATTAATTATTGTATTTGAGAATTGAAGAGTTGAAATTTGATTCTTGAAGATTTGAACTATTTTGTTTACTGTTCTAGACGTAGAGTTTATTTGGTAGGATTTTATATATTTTTCAGACTTTAATTCACGGATTTAGGTCATGCTTTGCCCTACTTCTTCTGAATTATACTGTATATGTTTTAGGTGGCTGCAACACAACTACATAGTTCGGTATATTTCGGTATGTTTCGTTATACCGTGTACCGAAAAATCAGCACGGTATACCGGAAAGTCAGTACGATAACGGTATGAAAATATTTTCATATATTTTCATACCGAAGTCTTCTGTATACCGATCTTCGGCATACCGAATGTTTCGGTACGGTATCGGTATGAAAGTTTTTATACCGTAAATTTCGGTACGATATACGGTATGGCGGAAATTTTACGGCATACCGTACCGACCCACCCCTAGATCAGTGGGCGTTCCATGATAAAGCTAGTATAAAACTTTGTCCGGCCCTTCTAATTGTTATATGCCCTCATCATTTCAAAATAACGGAAACACTACGTAGTAGGAAAAAAAACCTATTTAGTCCCATATATTTGTTCAATTTCCAAAACCATCACACAAATATTAAATTAGACGATCCTTCCATTAACTATTCAAATCATTGCCGAACCCGTCCATGAATCCGGTTTTTTCACAAATAATCGTTAAACCCGTCCATTAACTACCTTAATGGAGGAATGTATTCGGCGATGATTAGGGTAGTTAGTAGACTGGTTCGGCGATGATTAAGATAGTTAATGAACGGATTAGTCTAATTCGATATTTATGGGATGGTTTTGGAAATTGAAAAAACTTATGAGACCATATGAGTTTTTTTCCCTACGTACTAAAACGAGCAAATGCATATATATCATTGCTAGTGTCCACATTAAAATTGTAACCGTGGGATTCATTTTAGGGAACTAATTATTATTGCGATTTGGAACAACATAAGGTTATTCAAACACTTAATTTCTTACAACAAGTTTTCTTACCGTAATTATCTAATTATTCATTTGTTAAATGCAGTCGCACTTTTAAAAACACACGTCCAAACACCCTTTAATTGCTTTGTAAGACCCACGAAATTAGTCATGACTTAGTCACGTAAATAAATAAATAAACAAATAAACAAATAATTAAGTAAATAAATAAAAATAAAAATAAAAAGAAATGGAATTTAATTTCAAAGACCAAAAGGAATTTAATTTCCTAGAGCCCATGAAGTCGAAAATAATTTAATTAAATAAATTATTGCACGAGAGCCAAATGTGGACGAACTCAAGGTTTCGAACATGAAATTAATTTGAGTTCGAAATGAATTTAAAATAGGAGTTTAAAGTCCAAGAATAACCCAAAAATCGAAGCCCAAGAGCGCAGGAGGATAGAAGCCCAAAAGAGAGGAGAAAAGGCCCGACGGATCGCACGACCCGGCCCAGGCCAGGCCCGCGCGGTCGCGGGGCCAAATTCGCAAAAACGGCCCCAAGGGCGCGCCCCTGGAGCTGTTGCGGCCCTTGCGGGATTTTTTCGCCCAATCCCGGATTTTTTGATGTTTGTTCCATTCCTTGAGGCCCAAGACCTGCATATCCGACCCCTTGACGTTTGGGAGTTGTTAGGGCTTATAAATACCACCTATTCAGCTCCCAGACGTCCTTTAATCACTACCGCGAATCTCTCATACGTTCAAACACCCCGAAAACCCTATTTTCGAAGCTTTGGAGCGAATTCTGACGAGGAGGAAGGCCGTGGACGAGTTGGAGACTTCCCCAATCGAAGATTGGGTGGTAAATCGATTAGGTTCTGTTTTAACTCGTTCAATAGTCAATATCTACGACGTAACACTAAGAATTTTACTTGTATTCGTGAATCGGGGCCAAAGAGAAGGAGACGACGGAATCTGGACCCGTGCGAGGATCCCGGAGGCCAAATTAATTAGATCTAAGACCGTAGACCACATTTTCTGTAAGTTGACTCTTCACATAATAGTTTTGGTGGTTTAAAATCGAACGAAACATAAACCTAAGCAACAAACGTAAAATCTGTCAAAAAGAATCCATGAGTGCGTAGTTTTGAAGATCTAATTTTTTGGACCATTTTGAGTGCTTAAAACGAAAAACTCAAAACAAAGATTCTGTTCCTAAGATATTATTCTACGTTGTGTAAACATTTCAGAATTTTTCATCAACATTTGACGCCTCAAATCTGATCTGGTTTCTCTGTGTTATTCTGAAATTTCGAGAAATCTGACAGCATTGTATTTCGAACTTGATCCTTATTTTTCTATCTGATCTAGGACGAACTAGCTTGTCCACTGTGAATGAAAGTCATAGATAATTGAGTCTAGAACATGTCCGTAAAATTTCACAATTTTTGGAGTCTGTTTGGTGAGTCGAAAGATCATATTATGAACAGTAGGTCGAATCTGGAAACTGACAGCATGGCTTTTCTGTGTAAAACGCGATTTTTGACGTCTTTCCTCACTTTATTTCGAAAAACTTAAAACATAAAAGTTGTTCATTAGGATGTTTTTGAGCTACCGTGTAAATTTCAAGTCGTTCGCCTTAAAAATGGATTCTGAAACTCAAAAGGCGCGAACTGTGTTAAAATACATGTTATATTTTGAGAAATTGAGGGTTTCTAAACAAACAGTCGAAATTTCCTTTGAAAGATAAAAACGAACCTTCAAAAATCCCGTTACGACTTGATTGAGCACTACTTAGGGGGTGAGTGCTCTGCAGGGTGCCCTCCTAACCATTCATTTCGTGCCTATAAGGACGATGGTGACCCCTTTATGGAAATTGGGCCAAAACGGCAAGAGATATTGAGCCAAAATGGCAAGAGATAGGGCCTACACGCTCGGGAGTATCCATATGGTTTCCTGAGACTCCGGAGTGTTACAAGGATGGCGTATATGGCTGCGGCCAACGGTTACACGAAGTATATGGCTGCGGCCACCGGACCACCGGTTATACGAAATATTATTGAGATTGCTTTGCAATCGTGAAAAATACTTGAGATTGCTTTGCAATCGTGAAAAACTTGAGACACCCGATTGTGGAGTAGCGGGAATTAGAAGATTTAAATTGAATTACTTATTAAATTAAATTATGCTTTTAAGTTCATGTGCTTCTTTATTTAATTTGACAAGTTATATTCATGCCTTTAAATCCATATCCATCCGCTTCTTAAATATGAAATTAAATTCTTATTAATTAGTTGGTCAAGTTTACATTGTGTAGATGTGCATCAGTAAAGGTATGTTTTATTTAATTAAACTTTAAAACCCATTATGTTATATTAGGAGTTAGCTTACTTAGTATTTTATATACTGATAAACCGTTGTATTTTTTTTTGTTTTTTTTTCAGAGTATGGCGAGTTTGCATGACCACGTGCATTCATCGGGCTTGGGATAAATAAAACCATGAATGTCGCTTTTCATTCAAACATTATTAGACACTATGTTTTGGCCATGTCGGCCCAACTTTACTTTCCGCTGCAATTTACTTTAACTATCACATAAGATATACTATATTATTTTATTATGATATGATGTGCTTGTTTTAAATTATTTTTCTGAAATACCTTAGCATTGCATCTCTCAAGCGAGCTCGAATGAGTAGTGTCTTGTTTGGGAGATGTGGCGGTGGCATCCCGGACTGGGTTACCAAAACCGGGTGTTACAAGTTGGTACCAGAGCCCGGAATATCTTTAAACTATTATCTTTAAACTATTATTTTTAAACTATTATTTTAAAGCTATTATTTTTAAACTATGAATATATTTTAAGAGCCCAAATATTATTTTAAATTAAAGGCCCAAATTTTTAGCCCAAATATTTTTTAAAACCCAACACTTTTTATTCACTTATCATTGAACCCAATTATTTTTAGCCCAATACCTATATTTTATATAGAGTCCAAAAATTTATTATTTTTGGCTCAATATAGAGGCCCAAACACTTTTACCCTTATTATTTTTAAATTATCCATGAAACAAATTTTATTTTAAAAGCCCATGGAAAATAAATAGATATAGTGCATAAATTATTTTTTGGGGGGGAATTATTATTTGCATACATGCATTCACTACTTTCTCGTGCTTTGTTGACCCCATATCTAGTATGATCTAACCTAACTTTCCTCTTCTGCACTAGATGGATGACCAGAACAACATGATCAATTTAATGATGAAAATGATGAACGCATATAAGACTCACAACAGAATATACAATATCTCAAACACCGCGTAGACCAGCTAGAAGCTAACCTGCATCAGTTGGAGAACCTTAGGGAAGCTGACCACCACCGTATAAATCAACTGGAACACAAAGTCCACAACCTTACTAAACAAAACTATGATTTGATTGAGAAGATAGATGCACGGAGGATGGACTTGATCCACCTCACCGATTCTCTACTAGCTCCCAGTCCTGGAGCTGAGCATTGGGGCGAGCCCAATGGACCACAGAGCCCAGCTCCTGAAGCCGAGGACCCACAAAGCACAGTGGTCCATGGACCCTATGGAACCCTTGGACTCTGGCCAAGTTTCTGATGAGGAGGACCCGATGGAGGACCCTACTACCTATACGGGAGAGGCTTAGGACCTTTGATTCCTTTTGATGCACTATTATTATTAGTACTTCTACTTTTGCTAGCATCATTTCCCTTTTCAAGATTAGTATCGTTCTTTTCATCTCTATCACTTGTATTAAAAATTTCTTTTGTCGAGAAATAGAATACAAGTTTTTATTTATTAAAACACTCTTTAAATTCCAAATATCTTGGTCAGCTTCCCAAGCAATAATCCAAATTCGAGAAAAAAAAAAACACCGTACCATATCTAAAACCTTAATCCTAAACGCCACATCAGAATATACATTTAACCACTGAGACGCCATACATTAAACAACTCCTATCGCCACCTTTTGATTTAATAACTCACCATCTAAATGCACCATCCACTCCTTAGGATCTAATCCTTGTGTATTTGTAATAGAATGGCACCAAGAGAAAGACCACAAAATCAACCCATTCCTCCAAATACCAATGAAGTGCCACAACACCTCATTGAGACAGTTCAAAATGTGGGTGCACAAAATCAGGGTGAACAAGCAGCTCCTGTACCCAACAACATAGGTGACCGCCTAAGAACTATAGAGGAGGTCCTGATTGCCTTAGGAAATGCACTAGTCAACCAAGGGCAATACAAGAGGAAAAGGGACCATGGAACTGATAATAACTCAGCTAGAAGCCATCTTCGAGGAGGCCCGAATAGACCACCTCAAGGCAACAATGGGAGGAAAAACAGGATAGTCTTCAACCGTGGTGACTATGTACCACCATGTCCAAGGTGTGGTAAACCACATCTGGCGAGAGGATGCCCTCAACCTGGCGCGTGCTATCGATGCGGTTGACATGGTCATCGGCTGTGTGATTGCCGAACACGGAGAGAAAACATTAGCAAGAGAGAGGACGCAACCACTGGACCTAACCAGCCACATGACCAAGGTGGTCGGAATGGAAACAACCAAGGGCACCGACCCCCTCAGGATCAAAATCAACGACCTCAATAGAACCAAAACCCGAATCAAAATCAACAGGGTAATCGGGGAAGACCCATTGTAATACCCCGGATTTGATAACCCAGGCCGGGATGCCACCGCCACACCTCCCTAGCAAGACACGGATTCTCCGAGCTTGCTAAAGAGATGCAAGGCTATGGGTATTGCAAAGAGTTTTAAAACAAGTCCGGAAATTACTTAAAAATAATAATCTAATCTCATCCACACATAATAATAATAATAATAATAATAATAATAATAATAATAATAATAATAATAATAATAATAATAATAATAATAAGTTGCAGCGAAAATATTAAAATGGGCCGACATGGCCAAAACTCGGGTTATAAAAAGGACAATTTAATGTTTAAAAAGGTGTCCCCAAATGCACATGCTTATGCATTTTTTCCATACTCTCAAAAAAAGGAAAACAACAATTTTATCAGTATTATGAAATACTGAGTAAGTCGATCCTAACATAGCAATAAAAGGGGTACAATTTAATAATTAAAATTTTATTCCTAATCATGCATGCAAGACATTCCATTTACCAATTTAGAAACAATAAGAATTTAATTTGTATACTTGAACATACATTTAAATTCATAAACAATAATTTAAGCATGGTGTAAATTTAAGACATAATTTAAATGAATAATTAAAGACATAAATAAATACATAAAAAGGATTAAGTCTTTTAATTTCTTTTTTCCATGAGTAAAAACATAATTTAAAATAAGGATAATGTCTTTTAATTTTTCCCTGTTACTCCAAAATCTCAACATAGCTTAAGGTGTTAGGATCAAAATTCTAGTTTTTGAGTTTTTCGGTTTGAACTCTCGAAATAAGGGTTTTGGTCGGATTTCAGAAAACGCGCGAATTGGGGTTTTTAGGTTCGATTTTTATGGTTCGTGTAATACCCGGGATTTTTATCGGCGTCCAAAGGAATAAAATTTATTTCTTAATCAAATCAAGGTTGAAATATCTCCGAGAAGAAGAAAATAATTTATCACAATAAATTATTGCTCGGAAATGAAACGCCGATAGATTCAAAAATTCAAAATGGAATAAAGGAGGGAAAGGAAGCCCGAAGACATTCCATGAAATCGACTCAAAAGAATTGAAACTAAATTTAAGAAAGAAAAGAATTTTAATTCCAGGAACCCGTGAAGTTGGAAATAAATTAATTAGATAAATTGTTGAACGGGAGTCAAAAGACGACGAATTAGAAGCCGACGAATCCAAATGCAACGGACTCAAGATTTCAAGTATGGGATTAACTCGAGACGAGATTAATCTAAGATAAGAATTTATAATCCGAGAATGACCCGAAAAATCGAGCCCGAAAACGTAAGAGCACAGAAGTCCGAAAGAGAGGAGAAAAGGCCCGACGGGATCGCACGGCCCAGTCCGAACGCACGGCCCAGACCAGGCCGCGCGCCCGCCGCGCGCCCTTTGGCCTAACACTGCGCCACCAGCGCGCCAGTGCAGCAGCAGCTGCCAACTTGCCCGATTTCGGCGATTTCTTGCCAAAATTTACGACCCCGACTTTGGCAACTTGATTCCAGCCGAGGGAAAGGCAATAAGGCCGAGAATTGGCTGCTCCCTATCCAACGTTTCAGTCTCCAAACCCTTTTCTTCATCTTAAACTCTCCCAAAACCGAAAACACAAGTTCTTCACTTTCCGACGACCTTCCGACGACTTTCCGGCGACCGAATCCGACCGAGGAAGTGTTTAGATCAAGGACTTCAGGCTTTAGATTAGTGGTAAGATGTAAATCAGGTTTCATATTCATTTTAATACCATAGCCATCGTTCTAACTTACGGTTTTTCATATGCAAACACAAATCGGAGCCAAAGGAAGAGGAAATCGGGTTGAGGAGTTTCGTTCGTGACATCCCGTGGATTCCGGACGACCCCGTGACCTCCTAGACACCATCCCCACTGTAAGTTAATGCTTACTTGGTTTTGGGTGACTTAAAATGCAACCAAACATAGAGATTTAGAAACTCAAAAATCTGTCAACACGAAAAACCCCCGGCGCAGCGTTTTGGTGCGAATTTTCCGAACACTTAAAACTGCTCAAACGGAAAAAACTCAAAACATGAAAAATGTTCCTAAGACATAGATCTAGTTCGTGTAAAATTTTCATAATTTTTCGTTGTGTTTTGATACCCGAAAATGGCCTCCAACAGACCTGCCCTAAAAGTCGAACATGAAACTGTAACAGATTTGTAATCGGATCAAAACCCCTACTTCAAGAGTTCAAACCGAAAAACTCAAAACTAGACTTTTGATCCTAACACATTAAACTATGTTGTGTAAAAATTTCATCGATTTTCATCAACGTTTGCTACCCCAAAACGATCCGAACATAAACTGTGATTTAAAACCCTTTTCGAAAATCTGACAGTGTAGATGTCCGAACTTGATGAGCATATTCCTATATTTTCTAGCCCGAATTGATCTTCACAATCTAAATGAAAGTTGTAGAAAATCATGTCTAGTATGTGCATATAAAATTTCAGAATTTTTGGAGTCCATTTGATGTGTCAAATTGTCGAGTTTTGAAGCTTTGTCAAATTCTGAAACCTGACAGCATGCTACTTTGGTGAAAGACTTGATTTTTGGCTCGTTTCCTTAACCCGGATCGAGAAACTTAAAACATGAAACTTGTTCGTCTCCGTGTTTTCGAGTTACTGGTGAAATTTCAGAATTTTTGGACTTAAAATGAATTTTTAAATAATTATGGAGTAAGACAGCGGCTTGTATAAGTTATATTTTGAGAAACATGTGAAACTTGCGAAATGTGTTCTTACCTTGCGGGTTCGATTCCCCAAGGGCGATTGTTTGTTTTCCTGTGGGTTCGATTCCCCAGGATGTGTGTTGATTCCTACGGGTTCAATTCCCTAGGATGTATTTGAGTTCTTGCGGGTTCGATTCCCCAAGGGCGATCGTTTGTTTTCCTGCGGGT
Organism: Hygrophila difformis; assembly: GCA_030278955.1. Lineage (NCBI taxonomy): Eukaryota > Viridiplantae > Streptophyta > Magnoliopsida > Lamiales > Acanthaceae > Hygrophila > Hygrophila difformis. The sequence goes on along the minus strand of JAOANR010000003.1, from coordinate 37,105,752 downwards.
TCGATTCCCCAGGATGTGTGTTGATTCCTATGGGTTCAATTCCCTAGGATGTATTTGAGTTCTTGCGGGTTCGATTCCCCAAGGGCGATCGTTTGTTTTCCTGCGGGTTCGATTCCCCAGGATGTGTGTTGATTCCTATGGGTTTAATTCCCTAGGATGTATTTGAGTTCTTGCGGGTTCGATTCCCCAAGGGCGATCGTTTGTTTTCCTGCGGGTTCGATTCCCCAGGATGTGTGTTGATTCCTATGGGTTCAATTCCCTATGATGTATTTAAATTCTTGCGGGTCCACTTTCCCGAGAACATATTATACTAGATCATATCGAACAAAAGTGAAAGAGTGAAATCCTTGAAATACCAAATCCTGAAATCATGAGAGAATTAAGAGAATTGAATATTTTCTTTGTTTTAAATTATGCCATTTAATTATTAGTGGATGATTAACTTAAATTGTGTATTACCTACAAGCATGTTTTATTAAATTTAATTAAAGGCTTTGAAACCCCTAAATCATGCTAGGTGTTAACTTACTCAGCACGTTTTGCTGACCCAAACCATTTCCTTCTTTTTCCTACAGAGCATATGGATTATACTGAGCACGTACATGCATGGGAATTTTTGGGAATACTTTATTTTAAATTTGCATTAGACTATCGTATGAACGGGCCTGTTTAACCCGTGTTTTGGCCATGTCGGCCCTTATATTTAAATTTCCGCTGCAACTTATTATTTTAATCATGTATGGATGATATTACATTATTATTTTTAAGTAATTCCGGACTTGCTTTTAAAACTTTTTCCCAACACTTATAGCCTTGCAACTCTTTAGCAAGCTCGGAGAAATCGTGTCTTGCTAGGGAGGTGCGGCGGTGACATCTCGGCCTGGGTTATCAAATCCGGGGTGTTACAAAGTGGTATCAGAGCCCGGAATATTTTTAAACTATTATTTTTAAGTATTATTATTTTTAAAGTTATTATTTCTAAACTATTAATATATTTTAAAGAGCCCAATTATTATTTTGAAGTTAAGGCCCAAATTTTTAACCCAAAAATTTTTAGAAGCCCCAAATGTTTTCTTTAAGAAGCCCAAGAAATTATTTTTTTGAGCCCAATTATTTTGGCCCAATACCCTTGTTTTTACTCAAGCGCAAATAATTTATTTCTTTTGGCCCAATATAGTGGCCCAAACGTTTTACCCTTATTCTTTTAAAATCTATCCATGGAATAAATTTATTTTTAAAACCCATGGATAAATAAATGCATGCATAAATTAAATTTTAGTGGGGGGATTGCATATGCATACACACATAATTGCACTAACTCTTCTTTATGAGAATCATCGACTCTATGAAGACACTCTTAAATTAGTATTCGACATGACTTTGACTTAGGAGCACCTGCTAAAGACTAACTTTGCGTTAGTCCTAGATTTTGATCACTTAGAAACTCATCTTCGCGTGCTTAACAACAGAGAAATGGCACCTAGAAGAAAACTGAGGAAGGTAAGCCCAAACGGCACTGACACTGACCTCCCAAACGCACCTAACAACAATGAGATTCCTCCGAACGTAGGAGATCGAGCGCCTCCTATTCCCAACAACATGGATGAACGTTTAAGGACGGTAGAAGAAGTACTCGTAGCATTAGGAAATGCCGAGGTGCATAGGGCACAAGCGGCAATACCTCCGCCAGTAGCCCGAGTCAACTACTTGGCATTGGTAAACCCCTACAACCCACCCCATTATGACGGGCAAGAGGATCCAGCCAAGTTGGAGGGTTGGATCCGTACCTTTGACAAACTCTTGGACGCTATCAAATGCCCCGACGAGGAGACGATACGTGTAGCGACCTACTACTTAGGAGGCGAAGCCGATGAGTGGTGGCAAAACCTTCAAACGAATTCAGAGGAAGATGAAGAATCCTACACCTGGGAAGGACTTAAGGAAGCCTTGAGAGAAAGATTCTACCCACTGAGCACCAAGACCGCAAAGTACGAGGAATTCATCAACCTCAGACAAGGAGCGCAAACAGTACAAGAGTACTACACCAAATTCAAGGAATTGGTGCGATTTGCTACAAGGATAGTACCAACTGACTCTGACAAGGCTCAGAAATTCGAGATGGGTCTGAACCTTAGTATCCGGGAGATACTTGCAGTAGGACAATTCACAAACCTGCAGACGGTTTACGATCGAGCTGTAGCAATTGATCGAGTCCAGCAACTGAAGCGTAAAGAAACCGGTGAGTCGAGCAAGGACTCGCAAGAGTTTGAGAAAAAGAATCGAAACATTAGCAATGGCAATTTTAAGGAGAATAAGAATAAAGGTTTCAATTATGGGAGAAACGGCATACGTCATACAGTCATACCACGTTGCCCGCAGTGCCACCAAGCCCATCTGGTGCGCGAATGCCCAAGGCGCGGGACTTGTTATAGATGTGGTGGGGAAGACCACATGATTAGAGAATGCAATGTTCGTGAGGAGAGGATTGAGAAGAGGCTAGATTTGGTAAACCCCCAACCAGAAGAGCCATAGGATGATTGAACGACATCGATCAAGCTGACCTGCCAGCTCAATGAGGAAGGATCATGGGCAACGATACTCGAACCTGTTTGCGAATAATACATAGGCAGTTATGGGGACATAACTGTAATCTTAAGGGGGGGAGGATGTAACGACCCGAATATTCTATTCCGAATATTTTGTATTTCGAATAAGCAAATTCAAATTGTTTTGAACTACGTAATGACTTGATCCCTTCACAGGGTACGTAGGCAACTTGGAAATTTCAATTCTGAGTTCAGTCAAACGATATAATAAAATAATAAAAACAACATCAAGAACAACAACACATAATGATACAATCACGCATTCAAACAATAGCACAAAATAGAAAGGACCTTAGTTCCAAGCTCGCGAGAAGCTAACACCCAACTTCGGGGACGAAGTTGATTCTTAAGGGGGGTAGACTGTAATACCCGGGATTTTTATCGGCGTCCAAAGGAATAAAATTTATTTCTTAATCAAATCAAGGTTGAAATATCTCCGAGAAGAAGAAAATAATTTATCACAATAAATTATTGCTCGGAAATGAAACGCCGATAGATTCAAAAATTCAAAATGGAATAAAGGAGGGAAAGGAAGCCCGAAGACATTCCATGAAATCGAGTCAAAAGAATTGAAACTAAATTTAAGAAAGAAAAGAATTTTAATTCCAGGAACCCGTGAAGTTGGAAATAAATTAATTAGATTAATTGTTGAACGGGAGTCAAAAGACGACGAATTAGAAGCCGACGAATCCAAATGCAACGGACTCAAGATTTCAAGTATGGGATTAACTCGAGACGAGATTAATCTAAGATAAGAATTTATAATCCGAGAATGACCCGAAAAATCGAGCCCGAAAACGTAAGAGCACAGAAGTCCGAAAGAGAGGAGAAAAGGCCCGACGGGATCGCACGGCCCAGTCCGAACGCACGGCCCAGACCAGGCCGCGCGCCCGCCGCGCGCCCTTTGGCCTAACACCGCGCCACCAGCGCGCCAGTGCAGCAGCAGCTGCCAACTTGCCCGATTTCGGCGATTTCTTGCCAAAATTTACGACCCCGACTTTGGCAACTTGATTCCAGCCGAGGGAAAGGCAATAAGGCCGAGAATTGGCTGCTCCCTATCCAACTTTTCAGTCTCCAAACCCTTTTCTTCATCTTAAACTCTCCCAAAACCGAAAACACAAGTTCTTCACTTTCCGACGACCTTCCGACGACTTTCCGGCGACCGAATCCGACCGAGGAAGTGTTTAGATCAAGGAGTTCAGGCTTTAGATTAGTGGTAAGATGTAAATCAGGTTTCATATTCATTTTAATACCATAGCCATCGTTCTAACTTACGGTTTTCATATGCAAACACAAATCGGAGCCAAAGGAAGAGGAAATCGGGTTGAGGAGTTTCATTCGTGACATCCCGTGGATTCCGGACGACCCCATGACCTCCTAGACACCATCCCCACTGTAAGTTAATGCTTACTTGGTTTTGGGTGACTTAAAATGCAACCAAACATAGAGATTTAGAAACTCAAAAATCTGTCAACACGAAAAACCCCCGGCGCAGCGTTTTGGTGCGAATTTTCCGAACACTTAAAACTGCTCAAACGGAAAAACTCAAAACATGAAAAATGTTTCTAAGACATAGATCTAGTTCGTGTAAAATTTTCATAATTTTTCGTTGTGTTTTGATACCCGAAAATGGCCTCCAACAGACCTGCCCTAAAAGTCGAACATGAAACTGTAACAGATTTGTAATCGGATCAAAACCCCTACTTCAAGAGTTCAAACTGAAAAACTCAAAACTAGACTTTTGATCCTAACACATTAAACTATGTTGTGTAAAAATTTCATCGATTTTCATCAACGTTTGCTACCCCAAAACGATCCGAACATAAACTGTGATTTAAAACCCTTTTCGAAAATCTGACAGTGTAGATGTCCGAACTTGATGAGCATATTCCTATATTTTCTAGCCCGAATTGATCTTCACAATCTAAATGAAAGTTGTAGAAAATCATGTCTAGTATGTGCATATAAAATTTCAGAATTTTTGGAGTCCATTTGATGTGTCAAATTGTCGAGTTTTGAAGCTTTGTCAAATACTGAAACCTGACAGCATGCTACTTTGGTGAAAGACTTGATTTTTGGCTCGTTTCCTTAACCCGGATCGAGAAACTTAAAACATGAAACTTGTTCGTCTCCGTGTTTTCGAGTTACTGGTGAAATTTCAGAATTTTTGGACTTAAAATGAATTTTTAAATAATTATGGAGTAAGACAGCGACTTGTATAAGTTATATTTTGAGAAACATGTGAAACTTGCGAAATGTGTTCTTACCTTGCGGGTTCGATTCCCCAAGGGCGATTGTTTGTTTTCCTGTGGGTTCGATTCCCCAGGATGTGTGTTGATTCCTACGGGTTCAATTCCCTAGGATGTATTTGAGTTCTTGCGGGTTCGATTCCCCAAGGGCGATCGTTTGTTTTCCTGCGGGTTCGATTCCCCAGGATGTGTGTTGATTCCTATGGGTTCAATTCCCTAGGATGTATTTGAGTTCTTGCGGGTTCGATTCCCCAAGGGCGATCGTTTGTTTTCCTGCGGGTTCGATTCCCCAGGATGTGTGTTGATTCCTATGGGTTTAATTCCCTAGGATGTATTTGAGTTCTTGCGGGTTCGATTCCCCAAGGGCGATCGTTTGTTTTCCTGCGGGTTCGATTCCCCAGGATGTGTGTTGATTCCTATGGGTTCAATTCCCTATGATGTATTTAAATTCTTGCGGGTCCACTTTCCCGAGAACATATTATACTAGATCATATCGAACAAAAGTGAAAGAGTGAAATCCTTGAAATACCAAATCCTGAAATCATGAGAGAATTAAGAGAATTGAATATTTTCTTTGTTTTAAATTATGCCATTTAATTATTAGTGGATGATTAACTTAAATTGTGTATTACCTACAAGCATGTTTTATTAAATTTAATTAAAGGCTTTGAAACCCCTAAATCATGCTAGGTGTTAACTTACTCAGCACGTTTTGCTGACCCAAACCATTTCCTTCTTTTTCCTACAGAGCATATGGATTATACTGAGCACGTACATGCATGGGAATTTTTGGGAATACTTTATTTTAAATTTGCATTAGACTATCGTATGAACGGGCCTGTTTAACCCGTGTTTTGGCCATGTCGGCCCTTATATTTAAATTTCCGCTGCAACTTATTATTTTAATCATGTATGGATGATATTACATTATTATTTTTAAGTAATTCCGGACTTGCTTTTAAAACTTTTTCCCAACACTTATAGCCTTGCAACTCTTTAGCAAGCTCGGAGAAATCGTGTCTTGCTAGGGAGGTGCGGCGGTGACATCTCGGCCTGGGTTATCAAATCCGGGGTGTTACAGTTCGTTTCAAAATCACTAATTCGGACGCCCCTAGACCACCCGTATTGATATGAAAGGAGTCAACTTACAATAATAAAGTTCTTGGTCGTCCTAGGATTGATCGAGTCGTCCAAAATCACCACGAACGGATCTACGCACACTTTCTCCTTCTCCTTCGGCCATGAACGCGTTTATAAGTAAAAATCCGTAAGTTAGAATGGTGATTTGTGATTGAAAATGACAGAGAATCCTAATCTAACCCTTACCAACGATTCAAGATCAGTGTCTCTTGATCTACATGCCTCCATGGTCGAATTTGGTTGCCGGAAACTCGTCGGAAAGTCGTCGGGAGGTTTGAACTATGTATTTTTGGTTTTGGGAGAGCTTTTGGATGAGGGAGGGTTTGTAAGACTGAGATTGAGTGGAGGAGGCAACCTTAGGTCGTCCTAAAAGCTTTCCCCCGGCCAAGATTGACTTACCTTAATCGGGGGTCGAAATTTTGGCAAGAAATCGCCGAGATCGCTTGATCTGCCGCAGTCTGTGCTGCGGCGCGGGGTTGGCGCTTTACCTCGCGGGCAGCGCGCGGTACCGGTCTGGACTGCGGTCCGGACCGGTTCGTGCGATCCGTCGGGTCTTTTCCTCCTCTCTTTCGGACTTCTATCCTTCCATGTTTTCGGGCTCGATTTTCCGGGTCATTCTCGGATTATGATTCCTATCCTAAATTTATTCCAACTTAAATTGATTTCATGTTTGAAATCTTAAGTCCGTCGGTTTTGGATTCGTTGGCTTCTAAATCGTCGTCTTTTGACTTCCGTACATCTCCGATTTTACGGGTTCTCTGAAACAAAGCCTCTTTGCTCATCGGATTAAATTCTATTTTACATCCTAAAAATTACGGGTATTACGCCCATGGGACGTTCAACGTAACCAATCAAGCCGGCATACCTGCGCAAGGCGACGTAATGGCAGGTACATTCTCGGTTTAAGTACGTCACTTAAAATTCTGTTTAATTCTGGAACAAGCTGTTGAATTATGTCATCAAGAACCTTGTCTGAACTAGATTTACGTAAGTGCGGTATGATCAGCTTAAGAATTATATTACCGTAGGGAAAAAAATGGTATCGTGTCCGGATAGTAATCAAGAACTTAGAATTCTTCGCGAATCTTGTAAATCCTGACCTTAGAAGCTTCGATCGGAAACCGATATTAGGCGACGACACTCGAACCCTTTTAAGATCAATTCATGGGCAGTTATGGGGACATAACTGTAAGCTTAAGGGGAGGAGGATGTAATGGCCCAAACAACCAGTACCCTAGTCGAGGTACGCTCGAAATTTCCATCTTAGTTCCTAGCTTGCGATTCATTACAACCTAATAATGTCCTACGTGTTTCTTTTCGGTCATGCTCATATAGACATCTTGCTGTGGCATAGTTAGTACCCAACTTTGAGGATGAAGTTGATTTCTAAGGAGGGTAGACTGTAATACCCACGAAATTAGTCACGACTTAGTCACATAAATAAATAAATAAACAAATAATTAAGTAAATAAATAAAAATAAAAATAAAAAGAAATGGAATTTAATTTCAAAGACCAAAAGGAATTTAATTTCCTAGAGCCCGTGAAGTCGAAAATAATTTAAATAAAAAAATTATTACACGAGAGCCAAATATGGACGAACTCAAGATTTCGAACACGAAATTAATTTGAGCTCGAAAAGATTTTAAAATGGGAGTAAGTCCAAGAATAACCCGAAAATCGAAGCCCAAGAGCGCAGGAGGATAGAAGCCCAAAAGAGAGGATGAAGGCCCGACGGATCGCACGACCCGGCCCAGGCCAGGCCAGGCCCGAGCGGTCGCAGGGCCGAATTCGCAAAAACGGCCCCAAGGGCATGCCAACTGGAGCTGTTGCGGCCCTTGCGGGATTTTCTCGCCTGATCCCGGATTTTTCGATGTTTGTTCCGTTCCTTGAGGCCCAAGACCTGCATATCCGACCCTTGACGTTTGGGAGTTGTTAGGGCTTATAAATGCCCCCTATTCAGCTCCCGGACGTCCTTTAATCACTCCCGTGAATCTCTCATGCGTTCAAACACCCCCAAAACCCTAGTTTCGAAGCTTTCGAGCGAATTCCGACGAGGAGGAAGGCCGTGGACGAGTTGGAGACTTCCCCAATCGTAGATCAGGTGGTAAGAATTGATTAGGTTCTGTTTTAACTCGTTCAATAGTCAATGTCGTAAAACAGTAAGAATTTTACTTGTATTCGTGAATCGAGGCCAAAGAGAAGGAGACGACGGAATCTGGACCCGTGCGAGGATCCCGGAGGCCAAATTAATCAGATCTAAGACTGTAGACCACATTTCCTGTAAGTTGACTCTTCACATAATAATTTTGGTGGTTTAAAATCGAACGAAACATAAACCTAAGCAACAAACGTAAAATCTGTCAAAAAGAATCCATGAGTGTGCAGTTTTGAAGGTCTAATTTTTCGGACCATTTTGAGTGCTTAAAAAGAAAAACTCAAAACTAAGATTCTATTCCTAAGATATTAATCTACGTTGTGTCAAAATTTTAGAATTTTTCATCAACATTTGATGCCTCAAATCTGATCTGGTTTCATTGTGTTATTCTGAAATTTTCAAAAAATCTGACAACATTGAATTTCGAACTTGGTCCTTATTTTTCTATCTGATCTACGCCAAACTTGTGCACTGTGAATGAAAGTCGTAGATAATTGATTCTAGAACATGTCCGTAAAATTTCACAATTTTTGGAGTCTGTTTTGTGAGTCGAAAAATCGAATTATGAACAGTAGGTCGAATCTGGAAACTGACAGCATGGCTTTTCTGTGTAAAATGTGATTTTTGACTTGTTTCCTCACTTTATTTTGAAAACTTAAGACATGAAAGTTGTTCATTAGGATGTTTTTGAGCTAATGTGTAAATTTCAAGTCGTTCGCCTTAAAAATGAATTTTTAAACTCAAAAGGTGCGAACTGTGACAAAATACATGTTATATTTTGAGAAATTGAGGGTTTCTAAACAAACGGTCGAAATTTCCTTTGAAAGATAAAAATGAACCTTCAAAAATCCCGTTACGACTTGATTGAGCACTATTTAGGAGGTGAGTGCTCTGCAGGGTGCCCTCCTAACAATTCACTTCATGCCTATAAGGACGATGGTGAACCCTTTTATGGAAATTGAGCCAAAACGGCAAGAGATATTGAGCGGCAAGAGATAGGGCCTACACTCTTGGGAGTATCCGTATGGGTTTCCCGAGACTCCGGAGTGTTACTGGGTATGGCGTAAATGGCTGCGGCCAACGGTTACACGAAGTATATGGCTGCGGCCACCGGACCACCGGTTATACGAAATATTGTTGAGATTGCTTTGCAATCGTGAAAAATACTTGAGATTGCTTTGCAATCGTGAAAAGCTTGAGAAACTTGAGACACTCGATTGTGGAGTGGCGGGAATCAAAAGATTTAAATTGAATTACTTATTAAATTAAATTATGCTTTTAAGTTCATGTGCTTCTTTATTTAATTTGACAAGTTATATTCATGCTTTTAAATCCAAATCCATGCCCTTCTTAAATATGAAATTAAATTCTTATTAATTTGTTGGTCAAGTTTACATTGTGTAGATGTGCATGAGTAATGGTATATTTTATTTAATTAAACCTTAAAACCCATTATTGTTATGTTAGGAGTTAGCTTACTCAGTATTTTATATAATGATAAACCGTTGTATTTCTTTTTTCAGAGTATGGCGAGTTTGCATGACCACGTGCATTGATCGGGCATGGGATAAATAAAACCATGAATGTCGCTTTTCATTCAAACGTTATTAGACACTATGTTTTAGCCATGTCGGCCCAACTTTACTTTCCGCTGCAATTTACTTTAACTATTGCATGAGATATACTATATTGTTTTATTATGATATGATGGGCTTGTTTTAAATTTTTCTGAAATACCTTAGCCTTGCATCTCTCAAGCGAGCTCGAATGAGTCGTGTCTTGCTTGGGAGGTGTGGCGGTGATATCACAGCCTGAGTTACCCAAACCGGAGTGTTACATGCTTATTAACCTTAATTTATTCCCCTTAAAATTTATCTATATTTATACACACGCGTCTATTCATAATAAAAATAATGCAACAACATGATAGCAAATACTCCCTCCTTCCCAGTTGAATTGTCCCATTTGACTTTTTGACACTGTTCATTGTTCAACCTTGACACAATATTATTGTAATTATATATTTAAAAAATAGTCGAGTTTGGTCTTGTTAGATTCGTCTAATCGTATAGTTTTAGAATATATAGTTTATATAATTTTTAGTTGTATATATTTTGTGATATTAACAATTAAAAAAGTACATTGGATTGTGTGCAGAAATGAAATAGGATATTTCAAGTGGAACAGAAGGAGTATATTATGGAAATAATGCAGAATAACCAAAGCATGACTAGAGACATGCAACGCTCATCAATTAAGTAAAGGACATAAGTATTCTAAAATTCAGCACCTCATCATAAGTACATCAAACGGTTACATCACTCGAAGCCAAAATTGAGATTGAACCATTGGGATTTAATTGCTCGATTGAAGGCTGGGTAAGGAACAACTTAGGGTACTCTACAGAAATTTGTTGTCAGAGACCCCAATTATGTATCCCTCCGTTTTTAAATAAGTCTATCATTTACTATTCATTTAATAATTTGGATTCAACTTTTATCACAGTTAAATAAGATAAAATATTCTCTATCGGTCCCATTTAATAAAATATTCTCTATCGGTCCCATTTATTGTGTCCAATTTGGACTTTTCGTACTATTCATCGTATAAGTTTGACCTAACTTTTTTGTTGCAATTATATAAGAAAAAGAGATAAAGAATTTTTTAGGCCATCAGTAGGCAGGTAATTCACTTTTGGGCCACTAAAGATTGAATTATGAAATTAGGCCACCAACAGCCATTTGGGCCGGTTTTATAGGCCAAATTGACCAAGTCAATGCCACAATGGGCCGCGTGTGCGTCACGCGCTACCACTCTTCATGCGATGGCCTAAAAGCGGAAATTGTCTCCTTTTAGTGGCCTATTTTAGTTTTTTTTTTTACTTTTTTTTAAAATTATAATAAATATTACTCTATCGGACAATTATCCAACCATGATCTCGAGACCAACTACTAAAATAAAGCTGCTCATTTTGGCACACAATATGTGCATTTCCATCGGAGACCCAAATTTCTTCTGATCTTCAATTTTATTTCACTTTCCTGGGTGGGTAGAGAACACCTATTTATCTGTTTCCATTTATTTTTTTATTAAATTTTTACTACTTATTTTATTATATTTCATTTAATATAAATATGATAAATGGTGGGTAGAGAACCCTTTTTTTGGCCGAATAACCTATAAAGGGTGGTGGGAGCCCATGCCAGAAAAAATGAAAGGATAAGGGTGGGGTGGGGAATCGAACCTCCAACCTATAAGTTGAGAGTCGAGGGGCATGACCACTAGGGTAAGTTTCCATCCCCTTTAATATAAATGAATTCATTCAAATTAATTTATTTTTTAGATTTAATTTATTTAATTTTATTTTATGTTATACTATAATGAAGTTATTATTATTATTAATACAAATAATTTTATTTATTATTTTGTCTTTTTTTTAGATTTTCAATATATATTTATTTTATTTTTATTTTAATGAATATTTATTTCGTGTTGGGGTATTTTGAGCACGGTATTTTATGTGGTCATAGACAATATTTAATGTAGGATATATTAGTATTTGATGCGGTAGATTTGGTGATTAATATTTATTATTACTATAATGAAAACGAGACAAAAACGTTGGAACAGAGAAAAATGGAAAGTGAGACAAAAATAATGGAACAAATGGAGTAGTATTTATTTAAATTACAAAAAAGTAAAACAGGCCACCAAAAGGAGACAATTTCCACATTTGAGCCATCGCGTGGCGAGTGGGTTACACGCGGCCCGTTTTAGTGTAGTATTGGTCAAATTGGCCCTAAATTAGGCCCGAATGCCTATTGGTGGCCTAATTTCATAATTCTATCTTTAGTGGCCCAAAAGTGAATTACCTGCCTATTGATGGCCTAAAAAATTATTTATCTCTAAGAAAAATATAGTCGAGTGAGGTCGTGTTAGATTCATTTTTTCGCATAGTTTTAGAATAAAATTTTATAGAATTTTTAGTTTTATATATATGTATATATTTTAAGATAACTTTTAAACAAGTGTATTGGACGGCGTGTCCAAAAGTTATGAGACAGAATTAATGGGCCAGAGAGAATAATCAAGTGAGATGTCGTTGGATTCATATAATCGCGTAGCTTTAGAATATGAAATTTTTATAATCTTTAATTATATACAATTTGAGCTATAAATGATTAAAAATGTGTATTAGATTGTGTAAAGTGCATGAATGATCGAATGGTGAGGTTAAAAAAGAACATATGGAATATGTATATATATATATATCATATATATATAAATGCCACTTTCTACTGAATAGGACTATTTGCTTTCGTCGAAATTACGCTGAATGCCCTCGACTTCCGCTGGGTAAAGTGCCATAAACCCGATTTCAAGAAACGGATCGATCTCGCTCAATTAACTCCATGATTTGCCGCTGCGCCCACCGCCGCTGTGCATCTACAGTCGCCGCCGAGCTCGCCTGGCGAGGTCTCGCCCGGCCATTTTCCGTCCGCCTCTCGCCATTCCTTATTCCACGCGTTCAAGTTTGGCTCGAATCGGCGGCTCCACACCGCGCCTCATCGCGTCCGCCCCCACGCCCGCTGTTCCTCTCGAGTGGTCACGGGTATCGCTCGCGGGGGTCGCGCCCGGCCATTCTCCCTCGTCCTCGCGTTGTTCGTCATTCCGTCGTGCTTCAATTTTGGGTAAAATCGGCGGCTCCGCAAAGGCCATCTCGATTTGTCGCTCGCTTCCGTCTCAATTGCGTTGGCCTCAATTCGATTACCCTGTAGCCTTCCGATCGAAATCACCGGCACACGCGCACAGCAACGCCGCCTTGTCCTCGGCCGCTACCGCTCACCCGCCTCCGCTTCACCGCTACTTTTGCTTGCCACACCCCTTCTGCCTATTCCTCAAAAGGCATTCTCTTTAGCGTTTGCTGATGACGTTCTTTTGCTGACCGAGGAGAATTTTGCGAAGGAGGTCGATCAAGATCACGGGGCTGTCGTCCAGTTCTACGCTCCCTGGTTTTTAAACGATCTTCTTAATTTTTTGCTTTTTTAGTTGTTTTTGAATTCTGTTGTTGTGCTTTGCCTGTTTTCTTGTTCGGTGTTTGGAATTCATTTGTTAATTTTTCGTCGTTCACATTATTGAGTTGATCTGTTGGTGCTTATTCCAGTTCGTTGATGTAACTCTGATATGATTGATGTCTTCCAAGAACTTTCAAGTAACAAGTTTCGATTGTTTTTGCTGCTATTGGCTTTAACTTGGTGCGTTGATCAATTCGTATATACTTGTGTTTGTACTTTATGAGTGTTGGAGAATATTAAAAAAATTGATTTTTGACCTGAGGAGTTTTTTCTTACTTATTGAAATTTTGAAAATGCTTACCGGTTTTTGTTTCTTCTGTACTTTGGATTTATTGTCCGTTCTTGTGCAGGTATGAACGCTGTAAGAAGCTTGCTCCCGAGTATGAGAAGCTATGCCGCCGCTGCCCTGCTTGCGCTGCCGCCATAGGCCCGGGTTGCGCTCCGCCGGCAACCCTACTACCCTCCGACTCGCCTTTAGGTATTGTATCGTATAGCTTCATTGTTCAATTGGGGGATTTTGAGTTGGAGCCTTTGATTTAGGGCTTTTACTTTGAATTATTTGTTGGCTTCCGACTTGCGCTCCCGTCTTCTTACCTTTGGTAGAATCTTGTGTTGAAGCCTTTAGGGTTTTAGGGCTTTCAATTCCGGGTTCCGTGCTTTCCAAATTACAGCCTTTTTTATTACCATTCATTGTGAATTTCGTTTTTACAATCTGCCCTGGCCCTGCTACAATTTTCTATTTCGGTCTCTTTGCAATGGATGAAATTTGGGTTGCATTCCCTTTGAAAATAATGATTTCGTCGAGGCCTTCTTTCCACGTTTTCCCTTTTGGGTGTTACATGCCTGTTACCATTGTATTCCTATTTTTTTTTTTTTTACATCAGTATTGAAGCCGTGTAATGGATATGAGCTTATTGTTGATGAATGCTGTGAAATTGTTGGGGGACCCGTCAAAAAAACGTTTTGCTTTATGAACATTAGAATTAGGTGGTCTTGACTATTTCAGCCTGGCCAAATCGGAATTCCGACTTAGAATTGAAGTGAAATGGATATTGTTGTGTGCGTGTGTTCTCTTTAATGGATTGTGTAGCCTATACCTTGACTGTCTGATTGTGGGTTCTGTGTATATTTTCCCCTGCCTGAATTTGAAACCCCCTGCAGCGATACGTAGTGCCTCACTTTAATGACGCATTTTTAATTCACACCCTGGTCTTATGGAATATATATATATATATATTTCTGGTTTTATAAGCCCTCGGTGTTTGCAACTGATCAAACTTTCTTTACATCTTCTTAAAAATAATAGATGACTCTCGAAAGAACACGAAGAAGCAGCAGCGTGAGGATGCTCGCATAGCTAAAACTGGATCTTCTCTCTCAGAATTTCAGGAAGAGCGAGTGCCACTAGAGGTACAACAGGTTTAACTTTTCTTATTTATTCTCATAGCAATTGCTCATAAATTGGAGATAACATATAAATTTTGTAAAATTTGTTGTCAAACTCTATTCTGTTATTGAAGTCCACTAAGTTGTAGAGATCTTGAAACTCGTGAAAGAGTGATCTATTGGAAACATTGTACATCTATCCTTGCATGTCAATATGATCATTGATGGTCGCTGTCATGCATTGAAAATTTAAGAGCTTGTAGAGGGTCGGTGCAAAAAAAAAAAAAAAAACCGCACAAGCAAGAAAGTGATTTGAGGAAACAAAAATCAATACATTTATAAAAATATGAAACAAAAATCAAACTTGCAAGATGGTCGTTGTAACAACTCATGAAAGAATTAGATGTTGTGGATGTAGGACAAGGAATTGAGGAAAACAGTTAGAATCTAAACCAGTTATAGCAGTTGCTCTTAATTGGTTATTACAAATTCTTAATGGCATCGCTATAACTTTTCAAGCTTGGTATTTCTTTCATAGGAATTACGACCTTTACATTCTTTTACCCATATTTTCAAGCAGTTACAGTGACCTTGAAGTGAAATTAGGGCAATTGATGTAAGTTGAAATGGTAAGAGAAATTAGGGGCAATAGCAAGCACTTCAAGCCTGGTACAAATAAAAAATAACAACTTACATCAATTAACCATTTGAAATGTTGCTCTTACCATTTTTTCAAGCCTGTAAACACTTCAATAATCGTATAACTTTTCAAGCAGTTACGGTGACCTTTACATTCTTTTACCCCTATTTTACTATTTTATGCTATTCTGCCTTCAGTGTGTTGACAATGTTTTCTTTGTGATCCTAATGGTTTATTGTTTCCTGGAATTATTCAAAACTTGATGCCTCTTCAATTATCAAAATTTTGGAGGTGTGCAAAGATAATCGTGCAATTGTGGATAATAATACTGCAAAGATTCTAACAGTGACGACATAGATGATTCGCGGAGGTAAAGCTTTTTCCTTGCTTAAAAACTAAAAACATAAATTATATGCATTTGAAGCATTTACTTAGTTATTCTTGATGCTTAACTCAAATAGTAACAACTTCAGCTCCTTTTTGCTGTTACAATGTTATTCAGCCTCAGTTTCAAAGATGGAGTTGATCTTATTTTATGAATTCTTCTGTTCCCTTATGGATATTTCTCAAGACTTGAAGTCAAATAGATGACACTACAAATGGTTTCCAATTTCTTATGCTTATGCCAACATAACCAAATGGAGTTGATCTTTTGCACAGTTTTATTGTGTGTGTATGTGGATTTGGTAATTTGCGTTCCGTGAGGTGTTCACAATAAAATGGCACACAACAAGAAAATGCTAGATGGCACACAACAAGGTATCTGCTAGAAATTAATAATATTCGGATGTGCTTCTTACGGATTTGTTGAACTCTTGTGGCAGCTTTCCCTTCATGCTCTAAGGGAAGTCCACAGGCGAAGCTTTGCAATTGATCTGGCATCAAATCCACTCCTTGCTCCGTTGACTGATGTGGCCTTCACAAATCTTGCAGCATTACTTCCGGTAACAAAGGTAATCCATTTGCTCTTTTCCACGAAGAGAATAAAGACATGGCTGATGGATATGCACTACCCTCTGGTCTCCCAGTGTCTTAGGGCCAGGGAACAATGATTACAAACTTTTGTTATTTTCTGACTCCAACATCTGATTTTGTTAGGGCCAGGGAACAATGATTACAAACTTGTGTTATTTTCTGACTCCAACATCTGATTTTGTTTTTCTATGAATGAAATCTGAGATTCATTAATACTTGTGCCTTTCTGATTGTACACCAACCTAAAGGAATTGTACAGCTGTGTATAGAAATATTAGAACTACTCTCTGTTACTTCTGTGCCCCTTTGTTTACTTGTATTTCTGTGATTTTGAACAAAGATCTTTCAAGTTAGAAACATTTGTAGCTACCAATTCATTGTTTCAAATCCTTGCTCTTTTCTCCCCTTTATTTTTTAATGGATTCATGGCAATGAATTTTTTATGCAAACTATTCATGTTGTTGATGTCTCTGTAACTACAACAAATCTGTCAAAAAAATTACACTGACTTTCTTTCTGAGACATGCTCTAACATCACCTGATTAATGATAATATGTTTGGTCGGAAATGATGTGAAATATGAAAAACTTATATATTTGAGTTAGTGAGTTAGTTCTATGGAAACAGGCCAGGATAGCTCTTGAAAGAAGAAAATTTCTAAAAAATGCAGAGGCAGCAGTTCAGAGGCAGACAATGCGGTCCAATTTGGCTCATGAAATGACATCAGAATTTCATGCACTGTGTGCTGAAGAGGTAACATATATTTTGCTCTTATGCTTCATTCTTGATTGATGTCTCATTTCCCAATAAAGTCATACCATATTATCTTGTGCCATTCATCATATGCCATTATCTCTTTATGGGCTTCTTTTTAGGCTTATCTTCAGCAAGAGCTTGAAAAATTACATGATTTGAGAAACAAAGTGAAATTGGAAGGCGAACACTAGGATGAGCTTGTATCTAGCTCAAGTCAGAATTCTCGTATGGTCCAAAGAGCAACCTACTTATGGGACTCTTTGTTATCTCGCAAGAGTACGCATAATTGTTTTTACATTCAATATTTTTAATATTATTTTGTTGTTTATCTTCAAATCAGTACCTTAGAACTTTATGGTCCTGAATAGCACAGTATTCTTGCTTGCTATCATGCGAGGTTTCTGGCTGGCCAGACACCCCTGTTTCATAAATTAAAGAAAATATATATTTGAGCATCACATTCTTATGAACTTTTGATTATTCTCTGTGTTCACTTTAGAAACTAAAGTTTCACTGTTGGATGTTTATATCAAATACTAACTACCAGTGTGATTCTCTTATTCTCATTTTTTTTACATCTCATTTATTTCTTTTATCCTTGTTCCGATACTCTGGTAAATGCAATTTTAATATGTCAATTATGTTGTAAATCAGCTTACTTTAGATATGACTGGGCTTTGGATAGATGGAACCGAATTCCTTGCAGCACTTTTTGTTGTGTGTTTATCTTAAGTAGTTATTCAGCTGTATGCTCATCTTGTGAGGATTCCCTGTGGCTCATGTTCAGTCGTTTCTCCTTTTTCTGGTAGGGTGAGTTGAGTCGTCACAATAGATTATTGACATAATGCATAGATCAATGTTAGTTTTGAATATTTTCTGCGGACATATTTGGTAGTCAAATAAATCTCCTGATCTCTACACTATCCACTTGTCAGACAGATTTGGCTATTTTAATTGGCTATTGTGCTCCTACACTTCTTCGCATTTCTGGTAGCATGTCTGGCCAGAGTGTGACACCTCGTGGCAGCGCCCGAGCGCTCGCGCCGCCCGCCGCCGTGCGTTGCAGGAAGCGGTCGTGTCAGGCGTTGCCACTGAACCATCCACTACTGCAGCCCAGGTTTGTCTACATCCAATTTTTTTTTTTTTTTTTTATTCCTTTATTTCCTTGCTCGCTAAAAGCCTGGTCACAGTAATTTAAATTCTTTGTTGTGGCGTACCAAAGTTGAATGCTTTGTTGGCTTTTTCCTTAATTAAATTTAAGGTCTTGTTTTGCTATAAATCATAGTTGATGTAGCCTGTAGGCCATTACATTGAATTCAATCTGCCTTCTAAGTGTGAGATTGTGGCTGTGGGTGTGGGTAGGAATTTGTATCTTGGATTTTAATTTGTTGGGAGTCGATCTGCCTTCTAAATGTGAGATTGTGGCTGTGAGTGTGGGTAGGAATTTGTATCTATGCTTTTAATTTGATGGAAGCAACTTTCTATATAGATTGCTGATTGCTTGGAATTTTTTGACACGTTTATAATGTAATGATTTGCTGCCTTACTACTTGCAATTCGGTTTATATCTGATTTCATGCCTTACTGTTGGAGCGGTTTAGCATTGGATTGCCACGGTGTGTCTGTGTTTGTCTTCTTTGTGCAGGTTTTTTTGTGTGTCTGTGTTTCTTTCACTTATGATGCCATTACTTGCTTTCTTTAATTCACCTACTCATATTCCCAAGTTTAAAATTCACAAAATGATTCTGCAGGATTTTTATTTTTATCCTTCTGGCATCCTTTACATTTGTTCTCATTGATTGTGTATTATAACATTGCTTCTGCTTTCAATTGTGTGTGTTTATGTTTCCCTGTGTGATGTGTGATGCCACTGATATTGGATGTTCATACTTTAGATTACATGCATATTGTAGCCTTTATGTCGTATATTATGTTTGTAAGTTCTTTACTTAATTATTTACTTCGCAATTGAGTTGCTTGACTTTTGGCCTTGATTTTGAGTGTGGATTGATGGGAATGTGGCCTCTGCGATCATAAAATTTCATTAAAGAGAATAGCTCTACATTGGATTATAAATCTTGAACCTAAGTATATCAGAAAATAAACTTTAAAGAAGCCTTTTTTCTAGATTTATGCTTTGCTTTATTGGCAAAATGTCACCGTTAGAGCAGAAAAAAAAAGACAGCCCTTTTGTAAAGGTTGGAGTCTGCATTTAATTCTATGTAAAGATCAAATTTTCAATTACAGTTTTATGATGAGCTAAATTCCTTTCCTGCATCCAGTTTTTTTTTTTGAAGGGGAAATGCTTTGGATGACAAGCGTACACACAAATCACGGAATCGCCTCACATCCTACCGTTATTGGATTACTCTCTACGCAGCCGGCCGCGGAACCAACGCTCAATTGATTTATGCGGCCCCCACATTCTTGTATGCTTAGCAGGTAAAATTGGAACTTTAATCAATTTGCATTTAGGTTTCGTATTTACATTTACGTTTTGCTTGGTTTAGTTCTGTTGACTTCTCGGAGTTTGGCTTACATCTATCTCTTTCAGATTTTATTTTTTGTTCTTATGTCATTTGTTTTTTCGGCAACTAATAGCTTGATTAATGACAAAGTACTATGATAATTTCGTGATCGTTGGTAATCTTTCGATTCTTGGGCTTGCTGGTGTTTTCATCCTTCCTTGCTTTTCATTTTCCTGTATTTTTCGATCTCTGAACTAAAGAATTGTTCTAATTTTTCCTGAGCAGATTAGGTTTTGTTAATTTGTTTTAACAACTTTTTCCTGGCTTGCTATCACTTTTCATTGTTAGATTTTACATTGTGATTATTGCCCTTTATTTAGGATCTCTGTGTCGATGGCTTCAATGTTTATGGTTTATGTAGCATTTCACTAGTGTTTATGGCTGATTTCAATAGATTTATCAACTCTCAAAATTTTGATAGAATGTCCTTCCTCGCGTGTCCATCTCCCTTTGCTCGCCCCTGCCAGTCAAATTCGGGTAATGATTTATATTTTATTCTTAGATTTTATTTTTTCTTCAAATGCTTTGATGCAGGGTTTATTTTCTTTAGTATTTTCATATTAGCAAACAGCCTAACTATTGATATTTGTAGATTTTGATTTGTTTGCTACCTAGCTTACCAATCAATCTACATTTCGTGCTGCCTCATTTTTGTTTTTTCCTTGTGTGTTTGAATTTGATGTATTTCTGCCCAAGTACTACAAAAAAATCCCGGCCTGTGTTCAGGTCATGTCTCTTTTTCTATTCCATTTGCTCTGTGTTATTTTGTTTGGTAATGAATTTGGCTTTACAGTATAATGTGTTGAGGTCCTGCCTCATTTATTCTTATGCTTTTAGGCTTCGTGTCATTCTTTCTATGATAATACTTGGCATATCAGGGATTGGTTTTGGTTTGACAGGCAAACTAAGAACTTACGATTGGGTTTCTGCCAATCAGAAGTACTTGTGGGCTGGTGGCAAACTTCTTGGTCAGGAACCTTTTTCTACCATGTTAAAATCGATTGCTGACCTCAACTCACCTCTTTCTTCGTTTTGCCGTTGTTTCCCTTCAACAGGTTTCGGCTTTTATACCGTATTTCGGGTTCTTGGTATCTCTTACGAGAAATCTGTTAAACAGATTTGGTTATTTCAATATTAGGTGATATTCTTTATATGTTGGCAGGTTCGATCGAAAGCTGTTGACATTCGTGTAAAGCATCATAAAGTGTTTGCATCTTTTAACGAAGAGCTTTTTAAAGAGATTACTCAGCTTTTTAACATTAGAAAATTGCTGGTAATCTCCTTCAATAATATCAGAGTTGACATGCTTGAGCGTTTAATAACAGAGGCCTGATGAATACTGGTATCAAAAAATGTTTTAAAGTCGAAACAGATTTACATTTACAAAATGATGTAATATCCTTTGGCATGTTTGATCGGAAGCTGTTGTTGGCATGCTCAATTTCTCTACAGGTGCTGCATATTCCTCTTTTTATTTATTTATTTATTTTTTTGGGAAACTAATTTGCCACCTTTGAACCTTTCAGCCACCATCCTGCCTTACCAATTATCCACAAATTAATTTGTCTCTTCCTGAATTCAGTTTGCTTTGGTGAAAGATCCTGGCATCACTGTGAATCATGTGCTTTGGAGCCCGGACGTTTCAATAATTGGTAATTATGGGTTATTGTCACACTATTTACTTCAGAAACATCATTTAATTGGTTCACGTGCTCGACTTATCTGTCCTCTTAATACGTGTTTAATATTGTAGACACCTTCAACAGATATCATATCATATTCGGATGCTTTCCGAATGCTAAATGGCACGCAACGCATTTTCTTGTTGTGTGCCATTTTCTTCATTGCTCATCGGAGTCATTGTTTGCAAATTGGTATGAGATTTGACATCTTTCTTTGAGCTGCAGACCACTGCATTGTTCATACTGTAAGAATAATAACCTCGGTATGTATAGCTGCTGCATCTGGTGTTGGTGACCCCTGTCAAAAGTCAAAAGCCTGGTGGCTTGGATAGGCTTTGAGATTTTAATCCACCTTGAGGTATGCAATCATTTTCTTTTAATATGTCTAATTTTAATCCACCAAATTCTCACTAGGTGTCAACCTTTCTTTGCACTACCGATAGCAGACATCTATATTGATTTTCAGTATTGAGTTCACAGATTTAAATTCTGCAATTGTTGATTTTGAATAGAGATTTATTGCAGATAACACTGCGTGAAGCTTTAAATTCAGCACTTGATGAAGATATATCAGCTGATCCTAAGTATTTATAATGCGCGAAGAGGTACCATGGAAGTTGTTGGGTTTATGGGTGGACAATATGATAATTTTTCTAATTATGATTCCACTTCTCCAATGGAACCTACTCTTCTAATTATATATTTGCTAACTTGGCCTGATTATCTTTAACTAGATCTCTAAAGGGCTTCTGGAGAAGTATGGTCCAGATAGGGTGCTCGATACACCCATTACTGAGGTAGGCTTTTGTTATGCTTATGCCAACATAACCATAATAATCACCAGTTGATGTCTCATTATCAACCATGCAATGTTTTAGGCTGGATTTGCTGGAATTGGAGTTGGTGCTACATATCATGGCCTAAAGCCTGTAATTGAGTTCATCACTTTCAACTTCTCAATGCAGCTTAGGATTCTTTCCTGAAATGTATTTGCTTCAACAAAAATTCATTTTGGATCGCTGCAACACCTCGTTCGCCTAATCATCCAGCAAAACCTTGTCCTTTTTTTCTAATTAAGATCAGTTTATTTTTTGCTTTTCGATTTAAGATCAGTTTATTTTCTAATAAAATTACTGAGTTTTTTGTGTCCCTTAATTCTGTTTTCATTTGGAAGTCAAGGAATTACTTGAGAAAATGACCGTTTTTCATTTTACTGGCATATATTTTCTAACATAACGAATTGACTCTTATATTAAATGACTTCCATTCTTCTGGGTTGCTGGCTTATATAAATTACGGTTTATTAGGCTTGTATTTTTGGATGTGCCATATTGAATTTGGGGGAAACGGGCATTAGATTTTCTTGTTGTGTGCCATGTTATTGTTATTAGGCTTCTATGTGGCATGAATTGTTTCTTTTCTAACGGAGTCATTGTTTGCAAATTGGTATGAGAATTGACATCTTTCTTTGAGCTGCAGACCACTGCATTGTTCATACTGTAAGAATAATAACCTCGGTATGTATAGCTGCTGCATCTGGTGTTGGTGACCCCTGTCAAAAGTCAAAACCCTGGTGGCTTGGATAGGCTTTGAGATTTTAATCCACCTTGAGGTATGCTATCATTTTCTTTTAATATGTCTAATTTTGCGATTGGTTTGCTGCATAAAAGGAAATTCGAGCAAATCATGATGGCAACATGAAAATAAAGTGTGATTGTTCATGATTGAGTTCTTTTGTAAATAGGTAGATTGAATTAGACTATTTACTGTTTAAGTAGAACTGCTGTTCTGCTAATGAGCTTATTTTCTGTGAAGATAATTTAGAATCTTTTGAGTATGAATTCGTATTGCATATGAATTGGTACCTAGCTGATGGATTGATGGAATTCTTAATAGATCAGGAAAGAGACCTATTCTTTTTTATATGACCAAGAAACAAATGCTTGTCAGATGGAAGTGGCTTTATGATCATTCCAAGGTTTTCAAAGAGTTCATTTAATGCTTTGAATGGATTACTGTATGACTAATATTGCTCATATCTGTTGGTGTTGCTATGTCCATTTCTATTTCTTTGTTGTGCTTTGGTTTTGTACATTCTGTGAAGTGGTATAGATAATTTCTTCAGATCGTTTTTCCTTTTAATTTAACTTCAAAGAAGTATTTACTAAATAATCTTTTCATAACAAGAAAATTGTTGTAGTGTTTGGTCTTGAAATTGGCTGCAATATTTGCAAGTATAAGGGTGATGTTTTAGGTAACATTATCAACTGTTTCCTTTTATTGCTCATTGCAGTATGAATGTGAATGGAATTTTTCAAAGAATACTATGGAGCATTTAAAAGAATACTACTTCGGAGCATTTAAATATTTTTATGAATGTACTCTAATGGTAATTATTTTTGCTTTAAGTTTAGTTGAAGGCAATTTGCTTAGCAAACTTTTTCTTTTTTGACAGTATATGATTTGATTGGTTCCAGGTGCTTGCACAGTGTAGGAAGAGAACTACCACTTACAGATGTCAACAAAGGGGATTTAGCTTGAAAACTGCTACATTTTAAGTGGTTTAACCATTATGGCTCATTATTCTGCTTATCGGGGTTTTATTATTCATTTTCTACCTATTGATATGTCGATGGATCTAAAACTATTTTGCCTTTTCAGATTGTTCCACTGATCTGACATCTTCGTCTCCAGGTCGTAGAACCACAAGAACAACCATCCTCCTCTCCCATTATTTACCAAATTGCAACAAAATCTAACTTTAAATTCAATAATACTCCCAACTTTCTCTTCCCCGCATTCCATGTTTCTCTTCTCCTCTATAGTACAAATCATCAGCTTATGAATCATCAAAAAATTATTTCATCAAAACCGTCCCGCGCGGCGTCGCGCGCGTTACACGAGTTCTAGTATTATATAAATGCCACTTCGGTATGAATAGGACTATTTGCTTTCGTCGAAATTACGAGGAATGCCATGGACATAAGCGTCATGGTAAAGTGCCATAAACCCGATTTGAAGAAACGGATCCATCTCGCTAAATTTACTCCGCCCTTCGCCTCCCCCCGTCTTGTTCGGCCTCAAATTCACGGCGGCTTCTACGGCCGCCGCCGCGCGGAACACCAGGTAACGCCGATTCCTTTCCTTTGGGCCAGGTTAGTGTGTTTTGATTGCCTCAATTCCTCTTTGTTGGTAATATGGTTCGATTACCCTAATTGCCTCAATTGCCCTCGCCATCCCCCCATTTTGTGCCGCGATTGGCTGCGTACCGCCGGCCAAAAATTTCCTCCGCCCTGTGTCGGCCGTCTCACCCCCGCCCGTCTCGTTCTCGCCATCGGCTTGCGCCGCCTTGGATGGCCTCAATTTGATTACCCTGTAGCCTTCCGATCGAAATCACCGGCACACGCGCACAGCAACGCCGCCTTGTCCTCGGCCGCTACCGCTCACCCGCCTCCGCTTCACCGCTACTGTTGCTTGCCACACCCGTTCTGCCTATTCCTCAAAAGGCATTCTCTTTAGCGTTTGCTGATGACATTCTTTTGCTGACCGAGGAGAATTTTGCGAAGGAGGTCCATCAAGATCGCGGGGCTGTCGTCCAGTTCTACGCTCCCTGGTTTTTAAACGATCTTCTTAATTTTTTGCTTTTTTAGTTGTTTTTGAATTCTGTTGTTGTGCTTTGCGTGTTTTCTTGTTCATGTTTGGAATTCATTTGTTAATTTTTCGTCGTTCACATTATTGAGTGGATCTGTTGGTTCTTATTCCAGTTCGTTGATGTAGCTCTGATATGATTGATGTCGTCCAAGAACTTTCAAGTAACAAGTTTCGATTGTTTTTGCTGCTATTGACTTTAACTTGGTGCGTTGATCAATTCGTATATACTTGTGTTTGTACTTTATGAGTGTTGGAGAATATAAAAAAAAATTGATTCTTGACCGGAGGATTTTTTTCTGGCTTATTGAAATTTTGAAAATGCTTACTGGTTTTTGTTTCTTCTGTACTTTGGATTTATTGTCCGTTCTTGGGCAGGTATGGACGCTGTAAGAAGCTTGCTCCCGAGTATGAGAAGCTATGCCGCCGCTGCCCTGCTTGCGCTGCTGCCATAGGCCCGGGTTGCGCTCCGCCGGCAACCCTACTACCCTCCGACTCGCCTTTAGGTATTGTATCGTATAGTTTCATTGTTCAATTGGGGGATTTTGAGTTGGAGCCTTTGATTTAGGGCTTTTACTTTGAATTATTTGTTGGCTTCCGACTTGCGCTCCCGTCCTTCTTACCTTTGGTCGAATCTTGTGTTGAAGCCTTTGGGGTTTTAGGGCTTTCAATTCCGGGTTTCGTGCTTTCCAAATTACAGCCTTTTTTATTAACATTCATTGTGAATTTTGTTTTTACAATCTGCCCTGGCCCTGCTACAATTTTCTGTTTCGGTCTCTTTGCAATGGATGAAATTTGGGTTGCATTCCCTTTGAAAATAATGATTTCGCCGAGGCCTGCTTTCCACGATTTCCCTTTCGGGTGTTACATGCCTGTTACCATTGTATTCCTTTTTTTTTTTACATCAGTATTGAAGTCGTGTAACGGATATGAGCTTATTGTTGATGAATGCTGTGAAATTGTTGGGGGACCCGTCAAAAAAACGTTTTGCTTTATGAACATTAGAATTAGGTGGTCTTGACTATTTCAGCCTGGCCAAATCGGAATTCCGACTTAGAATTGAAGTGAAATGGATATTGTTGTGTGTCTGTGTTCTCTTTAATGGATTGTGTAGCCTATACCTTGACTGTCTGATTGTGGATTCTGTGTATATTTTCCCCTGCCTGAATTTGAAACCCCCTGCAGCTATACGTAGTGCCTCACTTTAATGACGCATTTTTAATTCACACCCTCGGTGTTTGCAACTGATCAAACTTTGTTGTCACACTCTATTCTGTTATTGAAGTCCACTAAGTTGTAGAGATCTTGAAACTCGTGAAAGAGTGATCTATTGGAAACATTGTACATCTATCCTTGCATGTCAATATGATCATTGATGGTCGCTGTCATGCATTGAAAATTTAAGAGCTTGTAGAGGGTCGGTGCAAAAAAAAAAAAAAAAAAGCCGCACAAGCAAGAAAGTGATTTGAGGAAACAAAAATCAATACATTTATAAAAATATGAAACAAAAATCAAACTTGCAAGATGGTCATTGTAAAAACTCATGAAAGAATTAGATGTTGTGGATGTAGGACAAGGAATTGAGGAAAACAGTTAGAATCTAAACCAGTTATAGCAGTTGCTCTTAATTGGTTATTACAAATTCTTAATGGCATCGCTATAACTTTTCAAGCCTGGTATTTCTTTCATAGGAATTACGACCTTTACGTTCTTTTACCCCTATTTTCAAGCAGTTACAGTGACCTTGAAGTGAAATTAGGGCAATTGATGTAAGTTGAAATGGTAAGAGAAATTAGGGGCAATAGCAAGCACTTCAAGCCTGGTACAAATAAAAAATAACAACTTACATCAATTAACCATTTGAAATGTTGCTCTTACCATTTTTTCAAGCCTGGTAAACACTTCAGTAATCGTATAACTTTTCAAGCAGTTACAGTGACCTTTATATTCTTTTACCCCTATTATACTATTTTCTGCTATTCTGCCTTCAGTGTGTTTACAATGTTTTCTTTGTGATCCTAATGGTTTATTGTTTCCTGGAATTATTCAAAACTTGATGCCTATTCAATTATCAAAATTTCGGAGGTGTGCAAAGATAATCGTGCAATTGTGGATAATAATACTGCAAAGATTCTAACAGTGACGACATAGATGATTCGCGGAGGTAAAGCTTTTTCCTTGCTTAAAAACTAAAAACATAAATTATATGCATTTGAAGCATTTACTTAGTTATTCTTGATGCTTAACTCAAATGGTAACAACTTCAGCTCCTTTTTGCTATTAAAATGTTATTCAGCCTCAGTTTCAAAGATGGAGTTGATCTTATTTTATGAATTCTTCTGTTCCCTTGTAGATATTTCTCAAGACTTGAGGTCAAATAGATGACACTACAAATGGTTTCCAATTTCTTATGCTTATGCCAACATAACCAAATGGAGTTGATCTTTTGCACAGTTTTATTGTGTGCGTATGTGGATTTGGTAATTTGCGTTCCGTGAGGTGTTCACAATAAAATGGCACACAACAAGAAAATGCTAGATGGCACACAACAAGGTATCTGCTAGAAATAAATAATATTCGGATGTGCTTGTTACAGATTTGTTGAACTCTTGTGGCAGCTTTCCCTTCATGCTCTAAGGGAAGTCCACAGGAGAAGCTTTGCAATTGATCTGGCATCAAATCCACTCCTTGCTCCGTTGACTGATGTGGCCTTCACAAATCTTGTAGCATTACTTCCGGTAACAAAGGTAATCCATTTGCTCTTTTCCACGAAGAGAATAAAGACATGGCTGATGGATATGCACTACCCTCTGTCTTAGGGCCAGGGAACAATGATTGCAAACTTGTGTTATTTTCTGACTCCAACATCTGATTTTGTTTTTCTATGAATGAAAGCTGAGATTCATTAATACTTGTTCCTTTCTGATTGTAAACCAACTTAAAACAATTGTACTGCTGTGTATAGAAATATTAGAATTAATCTCTGTTACTCTGTGCCCCTTGTTTACTTGTATTTCTGTGATTTTGAACAAAGATCTTTCAAGTTAGAAACATTTGTAGCTACCAATTCATTGTTTCAAATCCTTGCTCTTTTCTCCCCTTTATTTTTTAATGGATTCATGGCAATGAATTTTTTATGCAAACTATTCATGTTGTTGATGTCTCTGTAACTACAACAAATCTGTCAAAAAAATTACACTGACTTTCTTTCTGAGACATGCTCTAACATCACCTGATTAATGATAATATGTTTGGTCGGAAATGCTGTGAAATATGAAAAACTTATATATTTGAGTTAGTGAGTTAGTTCTATGGAAACAGGCCAGGATAGCTCTTGAAAGAAGAAAATTTCTAAAAAATGCAGAGGCAGCAGTTCAGAGGCAGACAATGTGGTCCAATTTGGCTCATGAAATGACATCAGAATTTCGTGCCTTTATTTTCAGTGCTTGGGCTTCTTCGTTTTCGGAGTAAATGCCTCGGGCTTTTGGGCTTCATCATTATCGGCTTTGGGTTGCAGGTGATGCAATTTTATGATGTGGCTCGGTCTATTCTTTGTTGATTTGTACTGAAATTGTTAATTTACGAGGGTTTAGGTATTGGAGATTTTTGGTTTGGTAATCTTCACATTTCCAATTTTGGTTTAGTTGGTTTTAATTTTGGGGACGGTTCTGTTTTGTAGGAGTCGACAGGGTGCGAATCTACGACACTATGAGTGTTCTGGAGAGTGTTAAATCCGCTGCGGCCGTTTGCCTTCGTGAGTAACTAAAGTAAAGAACAGTGCAAATTAAAATTTATTTCCATCCCACTTACATTACACTTTTCTGTTGTGTGAATGTATAGTGGTTTTGAAACTTGATTTCAAAATATAATTCAGAGAAAACTTAATTGGTTAAGATTGAATAAATTAATGATGAATGGCCATTTTCATTTTGTTACTGGCTTTCACGTTTCATGTTCAAAAATACATGTTTTCCAGGAAGCTTATTGATCTTTGCTGGGCAATTTAGACTTTTCCCATTAGTTTCATCCGCTTCCACTCAGAATTTGTGCTTCATTCGTCTTATTACTATTGTAGCAATGCCTTTTTGTCCCGTTTCTTTTAAAATCAGTTTCGGCAAATTTGGCACTAAATTTGAAGGATTGTTTATTTTTGGTTTATAGTTCCTCTGTGTCCCTCAAGGCCTCAACAGGTTTCTTTTAGAGAGGATGGACCTGTCTCTTTAAGGCACATGTGTTTCTGGTTAAGATGCTTCTTTTCATTTCTCCACGCAGTGGTAGTGATCCTCCAGCTGTCCATATCAGTAGAATGCTGCAAATATTAATAGAGTTTTCAACTGATCCGATCCTGAGTTCATATATTATTGACGATGTCTGGTTAATGTCATTTTTAACTTGTGTTGCCTTCAAATCCTTTATTCATTGCCGGAGACCTGATTTGAATTCATTCTTCCTATACAAGTTTACATACAACTAAAAGTCAAATGATTTATATGGCTGTAGAATGAAATTTTCATCCTGAGTTGAATTGAGATTTCATAAACCTTTCTTGCAATTGTTGTCTGGAATTTACATAATTTGTCTTTCTGTGTATTAACATGAATTTTCTTTTCAATTGACCTTGTTTGCAGGATTGGAAATGAATCATCCATATGCTTTTGGAAGATAAACCATCAACTGAGCTTGATGATGCGGATGCTACAAACCTGATCAGGCCCCTCTTTGCATGAGTGAGAAAAGCAGTAGGAGAAAGAATAGTACCTGCCATTGATACCAGAAACCCACATCAGACCAAGGCTCAAAATGTGAGTCGAATTTCAGGTGTATCCCTTCAGTTTCATTAATGCTCTTTTCTGTTTGAGTTGCATTTTAGCTTCAAGATTGAGTAATCTTTTTCCCACCTTTATTGGTTGAAAAGATTAGTTTTCTGCACATTCATTTAAGATAGTTCTTTAAATGTTTCAAAATAACAGGTGTAACATCACAGACAACGATGAAGGCATATCCTCAGCTTCTTCGTAAATTTATGTCTGACAAGGGAAAAGTAGCTCCGTTAGTTGAACTTATCACTTATATGAATCTTGAGTTTTATTAACTTAAAAGACAAGAACAGGTGGGTTCATTAACTTGCTTAGATATGTATATTCTCCACGTACCTTAAAATAAAGGCTCTGAACTCATGCGACTTTTCCCCAGAACTTAAAGGCGTATTTTAAGGATGAGGATAAGGGTGCTTTGAGATCTTTTGTAAAAGCAACTAAATTCTATTCTACCGAGAGCCAAGGGGAGTTGCAAGACTATGTTCAAAACCACATAAAGGAGCTTGAAAATGAATTGCTTACCAAATTAAAATCTGCAATAGAACTGAACAACTGTAATTGCTTCATATTTTTACTTTTATTCATCCTAGAAGATTCATAAACTTCTTAGTTTCATGGTGGATTTATTCTTCCTTATGAGTAATGGTGATGTTATTTTCGTTATGTGATTTATATGTGTTTGGTTGGCAAAGCACTGTGTTTACTTGCATATTTTGTCTTACGCTTCTGGTTTTTGTTTTATTTTTCTATCAATTCAAAAGCCACGGGAGCAAGTTGCTGATGCGGAAGTTTTCTTGAGATTACAAACGCTTTGGTGTCCTCTGTGAAGGCATATAGAAATGAAGGTTTGACACCTTCTATTTTACCATGTGTTTGCTCAGGGAGTTTGGGCAGCAGTCTGGTGCTAGCATTAGTAACAATGTAGGTGCAATATAGGTGTAATACCCGAGAATTTTCCAACATAAAATAAAACAATAATTAAATAAATAATAAATAAAATAAATACTATAAATAAATAAACAAAACCAGCAAATAAAAGAAATAAATAAAGATAAGAAAATGAGAAATGAGATTTTTACTTAAAAAGGAATTAAAGGAATTTAATTAAACAAAAGGATGGATAAATGGAACACCAAAACCCGACACTAATGAACTCGAGTATTCGAGTCCAAAACATCCAACTAGACTAAGAATAAAATTAGAGAGAAAGTATGAACCCGAATATACCCCGGGAATCGGAATTCGGGAGCATAGAGGATAGAAACCCGAAAGAGAGGCGGAAACGCACGACGGATCGCACGACCCGCCCGGACCGAAGTCCAGGCGAAGTCGGCGCGGTGGCCGCGCGGTGGAAGGGGAAAACCGCGCCACGACCGCGCCACCCCACAGATTTGGTTATTGCGTGAATCTCTCACCCGAACGCGGATTTTTCGACTTTCGGTTGAACATCTCTCGACTCCAGACCTTTAGGTCGGCCGTGGACGCCCTAGGGATTGAGAATTCTATAAATAAGCCCCTTGGGAGCCCCGAACAAGTTTACGAAACCCTAAAGCATTCTATACGTTCGAAACCCTAAATCCGGAGTCGTCGGAGGCACGAAACCAAGACGAACGCTGTTGGACGAGTTCTCTACAGATCTCCATAGTCGTGGTAAGTCTCGGTCCAATCTCTATTCAATAAACGATTCGAAAACGAATCCTAATCATCTCCTTTTTCTTTCTACACCCCCGTATCGAATCTAGATCGTAGAACCCGACGAACGGAGAGGAGAAACGGTGATCTGGAAGCCACGCCTCCGAATTGGACATTCCCGACGTTCATAGACACTGTAAGTTAACCTTACATGGTTTTGGGAGATTTTAAAACATTCGAAACCTAAAAGATTTGACAAGAATCATAAATCTGTCCACTTTTGTTTTTCTACCGACGCAACAGATTTGTTGAATTTTTCCGACCCTTAAAACGAACTCAAACGGAAAAACTTAAAACACAAAAAACGTTCCTAAGACTTAGACCTAGCTACTGTAAAAATTTGAGAATTTTTGGAGTTGATTTGATAGGTGAAAACCCGTTGAAACCGAACTGTTTGATTTTAGATCTTGAAATCTTGGACAGAACTTAGGAATGATCTTGATCACGTTTTTGACATAGGATCTAGGCTGTTTTAGATCTTTGGCCGAACTTGAAAGTTGTAGATAAATGTCTTAAGATGATCCCTGTCAAATTTCATTAAATTTGGAGTTGAATTGATATGGTAGAAATTGAAATCTTTGATCTGTGACATGTTAAACTCGGGACAGATTTCTTGTTATGCAAAAATTAGCGTTTTTGACCTACTTAGGTATCTCGGATTGAAAAAGTTAAAACACGAAAGTTGTAGATCTTGATGTTTCCGAGTCAGATATGAAATTTTGGAATTTTTAGAATTAAATCTGATTTTAGACGAATTTTGGAGTAAACTGTGATTTACCGAACGAAATTTTGAAATCTTGTCGAAACACGGAATTAACCTTTAGGGTTGAAACGAATTGAAATATTATTTCTAAATTAATACATTGGAAGGCAGAATTTTAAAAAACTAAATCCCCTTACAAACTTGATAAATTAAAATTAGGGGTGAGTGCTCTGCAGGGTGCCCCCTAACGATTCACTTCGTGCCGTAATGGACGATGGTGACCCCGCGCGCTATACTTGAAATGTGATATTGCCAAAACGGCGAAACTTAGAGCCTACACTCTCGTGAATATCCGTATGGGTTTCCCGAGGCTCCGGAGTAGTACTGGGTATGGCTGATACGGCTGCGGCCGCCGGGCTACCGGCTAAACTTGTTGGCATCGCGATTTCTATCGTGAAACTTGAAATACCAAATCGGGAATGTAATGGGGATTCTAAATTAAACTAGACTAAATTATATTGTTGTCCAATTAAATTATTTAAATGCTTTATTTAAATTATGGCTTTTATGATTAAACCATGTGGTATGTGTTATTAAATAGAGCATGAGATAGATTGTGCTATATGATATGGATTATATGAAATCAAATATTATGTTATTATCATGCTTTGGTTAAATTATTAAAGTTATGGCTTTTAAACCCTACGATCATGCATGTGTTAACTTACTCAGCAATTTTGCTGATCAAAACCATTTTTATTCCTTTCTTTACAGAATATGTGGAATGAGCATGTGTGAGCACGAATCATGCATGGGATTTTGGGAACTTTTATTTTGCTTTTAAATTTCGTACTTAGACTATATTATGAACGGGCCTGTTTAACCCGTGTTTTGGCCATGTCGGCCCTTTTTAAATTTTCCGCTGCGATACTGTACTAAACTAAATATTTCCGCTGCGCTATGCTATTATTATTTTCGATTTATATTGTATGGGCTATTTTGAATGCTTTAAATGTTTTAAACACTGCAATACCTAGCCTTGCATCTCTTTAGTAAGCTCGGAGAAACCGTGTCTTACTAGGGAGATGTGGCGGTGACATCCCGACCTGGGTTACCAAAAACCGGGGTGTTACAGTCTGGTGCTAGCATTAGTAACAATGTAGGTGCAATATGATAAATTGGAAAGAAAAGTAGAATCTAATGTTTTCCGGAATGCTCCTGGATGGTGTACAATGTAAGATTCATCTTTAATCTTGTTTATTTATTTCCACTTTGTTTTGTAGAATTACGTGATACACAACTACTGCATCTTCATTGTGCCTGACAGGATTGGGCTAATGAATACAGAATTGAAGCAGCACAAACATGCAGTCCATCAGAAGCGCACAAGACCAACAGAAAATGAGCAGCCCGAACAGATCGCTTATTTATGCCTTTAACACTTGGGCAAAATACAATGATGGTCTTTTGATGTACTTTTGAAGTTTGTTTGAGTTTGGTACTGTTTTATTGTAGACCATGCCAAAATAAGTAGTGGATGTCTTTTCTTTGATCTTGGTTTGTGTTTCTGGTTTATTTTTCCAGGATGTGAGGCCAGGCCCAAAAAATAGATCGAGAAGTCTATATTATGCACTGAAAATTATATTCCTCATAATCATAGGTGTAAAAGGCATTTGATAGAGAAATAGACAAAAAAAAAGTATTTCGCTATGTCAATACATGTTGCTGCTGACTGTCGGCGCACTTCTACACTCGTTGACGCTGCCTCCTGTTCCGTTGGGTTCGTAGGGATTTTGACAGGTACCATTGCAATTCCTGAGCAGGTCGCAGGCCTGCTTCTTGGCCATGCCGATTGGGTTTTTACAAGGTATTGCTTGTTGTTTTAAGCAATTTTGTTCTGATTATTTTTTATGAACGTATTCGTTTTGTGCGTTTCGGTAGGTGTTCTTATTATGTCCTCCATTTATGTCTCCTACCTGTTGGTGGAGATTTTTTGATAGAAAGTAATATTCATCCCTATATATGCTAAGCTTTACCTCGCACTTGCATCCTAATTATTCTTATATTTTATTTTCATTGATGTCTTTAAATGCGATGGGGTTTTGGTTCTTTCCATTCCCTGCTTTGTGAATTGTCAAAATTTCAGCATAGGTCCACATAGAGTGAAGAACTTGGGTGTTAGCTTTTCTGTCAACAGCAAAACCTTCATGGGTGAGTTTGTCGTTATCATAGTACTATGGCTATTTCTAGATTTTTTTTTTCAAAGGATAAGGCTGATCTAATTGCTAGAGCTTTTGGAGTTTGTTAATGCAAATTTTTAACTTGCTGACATTTGTTAGAAACTGGATATAGTGATGGTGATTGATGTTGTTATATGAGTTTAAACAATTGGAGTTTTCATTTTAGTTACTACTAGATTTTTGACCCGCGCTTCGCGGGCGGTGTTTTTTCTTTATTTTTTTCCCAAATAAAAAAGTATTTGTGGTCTTATTATTATTTGTGCATAAAGCTTGCTTTACTTTACTCATAACATAGGCATAGGAAACCATAAGAATCTGTATCAATTTGATCATAAAACATGCAACAAAATAAATAATCAGTTCATTACCTCGACATAATCAACATTATTTTCTATAGGAATATCTTGATCCAGCAATTTCAATAAACCAAGCTATTCTAAACCATGAGTACGAATCTCCACAATTTCAATAAGATAGTAGGAGGGATGGATTCAATTTATGAGACTAAGTTTCAAAAGACCTGATATAAAAAACTCATGACAAAAATTTGATTAAATTTTTTATAATTGATTAAAATTTATAAATTTAATTATTTCATATATATCTAAATGAAATATTCATATTAAAAATATATTATCATTAATTAATAATGTTTGAAATCTATGATGTTAGTTGTTAAATTCCTTAATTTTTTTTTTTTTTTTGCGAACATAACTTGTTTATTGCTCCCGAAGAAGGATAGGTACAAAGCAAGCACCGAGAACCAAAGAACACCTAATCTCAAAAACAACAATCAAGACAAAGAACAAGCTAGTTCCCACAACAAAATACAGGACCAAAACGCAAGCCCAAAATCACCACACCCGACCATCCAGACCAGCCTCCATAAATTGCTACCTTCAACAGCCACGAAGACCACCAGGCCATAATCCTCACACCTCCCAGGCACACTGTCCTTTTCAATGATTTGCTCAGACATAAGAAACAGTTTACAGCGTTTCCCATTTCAACAAAAGCCAAACCAGCAAATTGGAAATTAAATCAATCCCGAAACAATATGGCCCAGCTCCCTCCCAACCATCCTTGATGCACAGGTCAGCTGCCCCATCCCGACACAATCTTAGAACCATTTCTCCACTTTCCCTTCCCTCAAAGCTCCACGCTTTGCCCATTCATCCGCTTCCGAATTTCTTTCCCTCATTATATGTTGAAACCTTACCTCCCCCGCAAATCTGAGGATAACCTTAATTGGACCAATCAGATAGTGCATTCTCCAGGGAATGAAACTAGGATCGTTCAACCATCGCACTACATTCCACGAATCACACTCAAAAACCAATTTCTGAAGAGGGAAACCCTGATCCCTTATCAAAGCAACGCAAATCCTACTAATAGCAGATAGCTCGGCCTCGGAGGAATCCACACAGCCTATATATTCCGATAGGACGAAAATGACAGCTCCTTCGGCATCCCTAATAATCCCACCCACCCCTGCCGGCCCCGGATTTCCCAGAGACGAACCATCGGTGTTAATCTTCCACCAACCTTTTGTTGGCCTCTCCCACACCAGCCCTGCCCGAGGATATCTTCCATGGCTATTCGAGGAACGCATCAGGCCTCCTGGAAAAACATTTCCCAACCCAGACACTTGTATGTCCCCCTACAATCCCATAGCTTTCCACCAAAGACATGCCCTCCATTTGATCTCCTCGATTACTGCATTTTTATCAACCCGCGTCCCATTGAAAACAATGCCATTACGACTTTTCCAAATGGCCCAAATAATTGCCAATCCCGTCAGACGCCAACCCCCTCTCTTCTCTTTTTTCATCCCCACATCCAACCACCATGCCAACAAACAGTCCGCCTTCCCTGGTATGGACCTGTAACTCCAAACCACCCCATCCCCAGACGCCATTAGCTCCCCGCCAATTCACATTTACAGAACAAGTGCTCTACGGTCTCAATGTCATCTTCACAAATAGGGCACAATAAATTAGCACCGTGCAGACAACCCCTCTTGAATAACAAATCCCTGACTGGGAGGGCATTATACACCATACGCCAGGCCAACATTTTAAATTTCATCAGCACCTTGGTCTTCCACAGTTCGTGCCACAGTCGATTCCTTATATTTATATAAGATTATATTATAATTAGTTACGCATTTTAAAATTGTTTAAATTTATTTAATAATATTATCATATGTCAATCTTTATTAAATATTATTATATATACAATCAAATAATTTATGTTATATAGTTTTATATTTCTTAATATTTGAAATGATAAGTATATTTACTATAATTAAAAAACACATACTTACATTTTCCTTTATAATTTTTAGTTTATCAAAATTGTATTTGTGAGATTAAATTTTTAAAATTAAGCCTTGTACAGACATGAGAATTAAAATTTCATTAAATTTTTGTAGTTCACTAATTTTTTTAAATTTGATTATTCAATATATATTTTTAATGAAGTATTTTTTGTTTAAAATACGGTTATACCATATTATCTTGTGCCATTCATCATATGCCATTATCTCTTTATGGGCTTCTTTTTAGGCTTATCTTCAGCAAGGGCTTGAAAAATTACATGATTTGAGAAACAAAGTGAAATTGGAAGGCGAACACACTGGGATGAGCTTGTATCTAGCTCAAGTCAGAATTCTCGTATGGTCCAAAGAGCAACCTACTTATGGGACTCTTTGTTATCTCGCAAGAGTAAGCATAATTGTTTTTACATTCAATATTTTTAATATTACTAGGATTTTTTTGCCCGCTACGCACGGGCAGTTCGTTCATAATTTTTTAAGTAAAAAAAATCAAGAAGTTTTGTGGCATTGTTATAGTTAAAAGTATTTATGTACACAAACACTTATAGTGGGTGGGGTTCACCGAACAATGGGGAAGGATGGTAGGCATATTAAAATATGGACTATAATTCACAATACCCTCTTGTAAATTATTTCCTCTGTTCTCTTTTAAGTGATCCATTTGCATAGTATCAACTATTCATTAAGTCATTTTAATCAAAAGTTTAACATAGTTATGTAAGAGAAAATATAGTCAAGTGAGATGTTAGATTTGTCTAATCACGTAGGTTTATAATATTAATTTTTTTACCATTTTTACTTATATACATGTTGGGGCCATATGAAATAATGGGCCGCGAAGAGCTATTGGGCCATAAGACATGGGCCGGAAAAAAGAAGAAAGTTCAAAAGGAAGATGGGCTCAAGATCAGTAAGGCCGAAAGTACATAGTAAACCGAAGGGAGGGAACCGAGACTGATAGAGATTTCGGCCGAAATAGGAAGGAACAGCCGAAACTATAACAACCGAAGTGAAGAAAGAAAGAATTCGGCTCAGAAGGATTAGCCGGAGAACGGTTACTCCAGCTCCGGCTATAAATAGGGGTCGACACACACAAAATCAGGGAGATCAATCCAACCCCCAAATTCCTTTTATCAAATTTAATTCCTTGTTATCTTTACTGCTTTCTTTACAGCTTTCCTTTACAGCTTTCCTTAGATTCTAGCCTAGTTTGTAGCGGTTACCATTTCCAAATCCACCGTTGCTCCTTAGCAGCTGGTAGTTTGGTTCCCTGTTTTTGGTGAATTCCGCCGTTGTTTCTTAACAACAGGCAGATTCTCCGTTGTATCTTGTTATTTTTGATCAATTCAAAGAAGATTCAGTCAATTGTGGGCGCATTATTGTTAATCCGGACCCGTAATCGGTTTGATCCTTTTCCGATAGCCTCCCTTGAGGAGAAAAAGGTCCTTGGCTACACCCGAGCCAAACAGTGGCACGCCCAGTGGGACACAAAATGGCGTTCGAACAAGCAACTCCAGCAGCAAACACGGCGGCGAGGACTGATTTGCCGCCGATTCAGGAAGAACGTGCACCAGAAGCCGGAGAATTCCCCCCAGGGTTCCCCGGACCATCACATTTCCACAATCAGGAGTTTTCAAACGATGATTTAACCCCGCGATTCCGAGATCAGGTTCAATTTATGGTGGAGGCGGCGGTTACTAATTCGGTTCGCCAAATCGAAGGAAATATTCTGGCAGCGATGCCAGCAATGTTCAGAGCCGAAATAGCGAGGAATATGTATCCGATGGGAACGCAGCAAGCTCCAGTGGCGCAGAATCCACCACCTGCGATGCAAAATCCTCTCAATTTTCAACAGCAGGCCTTTCGGCCGCCAGGAGGGCACGGAGCTCGGCCTTTTGTTCCTCCGCAGCAGAGGTACGATCATCAACAGAATCAACCGCCTCAACCAGCTGTTCAACCGCCTGCTCCAGTGGTTCAGCAACAATACGCACCACTTCAGCAGAATCCACCACAACTGGTTGACAGAGAGCTCATTGCTGAGATTATTCGTACACAGTTTGGGAATCTCATCGGCCAGGAGAATAGGCCGATGTATCGGAAACCTTATCCAGATTACATTGAGGAGCAGTATCCACTGCCTAGAGGGGTGAAGGTTCCAGATTTTAACACTTTTTCTGGAGAAGTCGGCCGCTCTACAATTGAGCATATTGGCCGATTTACAGCTCAATGTACCAGAATCGCGCAAAATGATTTTCACAAGCTGATATTGTTCAGCCTGTCGTTGACTGGTCCAGCATTTGAGTGGTACCTTAATTTGCCGGCGGGATCGGTCAACACTTGGGCCGAAATGGAGCGGTTATTCCATGACCGATTCTATAATACTAGTCCTGAAATTTCGGTAGTTGATCTGACGTCAACCAAACAGAAGGCGTCCGAATCGGTTACTGAATTCATTGAAAGGTTTTATGCAGTCAAGGCTCAGATGAAAACAATGCTACCTGAGCATGAATATATTCAAATCCTGAAGCAGAATTTGAAGTTTGCTATCAAGGATAGATTGATGGTGACAAGACCAAGGACTGTAGCCGAATTAACGGCTGAAGCTATAAGGATGGAGACTTATTTGGCAGAACAAGCGGCTTTCAAATCAAGCCGAAGTCACAGTGGAAGATCACAACCTATCCAGTCAGCTGCCTCATTTGCTGAATCTCTGGATAGATGTGAAGTCCAAGAAGAGTACAACATGGATGACGTTCCTGCATTAGCCGAAGTTGCAAGGGCAGAATTAATCATAAAAAAGCCTATGACTTGTCCAGCACTTCGGCCAGCCAGAGGCAAGGAGAAAGAAGGAGGAGATGAATCTCAAAGGTTTTACTCTTTCGACTTGTCACAAATGGACGAAATATTTGATTATTGCCAGAAGAATGGATTGCTAGAGTTTAAAGGAAACCATCCACAGCCTACCAAGGAGCAGTTGGAAGCCGGATGGTGCAGATTCCATGGATCAGCTACTCATTCCACGGCAGTTTGTGGACATTTTAGGAAGCTGATTCAGAAACATGTCGATGATGGGAAGCTGAAGTTCCCAGATAGGCTTATGGCGATTGATAAGAATCCGTTCCCTGTCGCCAATATGGTGATGGTGCAGCCCGACCAGAATAGATCTGTGCATGACCGATTGGGGGATCAAACATCATCTAGCAAGAGTTCTGTGCACGATCGGCTTGGGGATCGGCCATCGGCTCAGAAGTCGGGAGTGTGGAAAAGATTAGGGTCTCCGAAGGGAAAAGAGAAAGTTACAGATGTTTTTGACCGATTGGGGAATTATGAGGTAAAAGAGTGGGTCAAGCAATCGGAGAGACATCACGAGATCGAGATCGGAGATAAGAGCGAGAGGCCAACGTTGAAAATCATAACTAACGGATGGGACTCAGAGATGAAGTTAACAGCTGACAAGCAGAATGGAAAAACTGTGATTCAGATCACAGTCCCTGAAGAAGCTGTTAGTCCCGAAATGAAGAAGCTCAGAAGGCCACCAGCAAATACTCAGGTAGGCCGATGGGTCCAAAACTCTCCAGAGAGAAGGCATTTCGGCCAACGCCGGTCTGACCATTCAGCTTGGAGGGCAGAGGAGAGAAAAGTCCCGAAAGGAAAGGGATCATATCGTACTTTCAAATGAAGGATGCAACGGCTTAAAGCAGCTGTTGTTTCTGAGCAAGAGGAGTACGATATGATGCATATGGAAGAGGACTTCCCGGATGACTGTTCGTTCTCGGAAGGAAGAATACTCAATAGAGTTTTTTCGGCTCGTTTGAAGTCCGAATCGAAAGAAGAGAGGAAGCCGAAAGAAGGACAGGATCGGCTAAAGAACAAAAGTGAATTTCGGCCGAAAGTAATACAGCCGAAAATTGAAAGTGAGCAGCCGAAATCGAAAGAAGAATGGAAGCCTAGACCAGTCCGAACCAGGGAATGGAAACCAAAGACAACTATCATTCCGAATAGTGATTCACTCCCTATCGGGCAGTTTAAGTTCGACTTTGGATCTAGCGCGAATATGGTGACGGTAGCCACCGAAGAAAAGGAGGAGTATTGGTCGGATTCTGAACCAGCTGTGGTTTTCTGTCAGAAAGAAGGGGAATACTATGGTGATGAAGAACCTATAGTGGATTTTTGTTTCGATAAACTTGAGGTATTTCGGCCGGAAGCCGAAATAGAGAAATCATTTGAGGAAGGATATAAAGCATTTGTTCCAGAAGCTCAACCAGGTACGATTTTGCCTCCAACTGCGAAAATGTCTCAGCATGTGAGGCCTTTATACGTTAAAGGTTGGGTCAATGGGAGACCACTCAGAAGAATGTTTATCGACGGTGGAGCCACTGTTAATATCATGCCGTTATCCACATTGACGAAGATAGGCCGTTCGAAGGAAGATTTACTCCCTACGAGAATGAAGGTAATGAGTTTTGTGGGAGCTCAAACTGCGGCTGAAGGATGTATTTTGGTGGACGTAACGGTCGGAACGATATCAATTCCGACCATGTTCTTTATGGTAGATGCAGAAGTCCCGTATGCGGCCCTACTAGGCCGATGCTGGATTCATACGTCCCGATGTTTGCCATCAACGCTTCACCAGAAAGTATGGTTCTGGAAAAAGGATGGCACAGTGGAAGAAGTAGATGGTGATCAACCTCCGTTCCCAGTCAGCTCAGCCGGCCGAATTGACGCGGTGTTATACGAGGAGCCCATACAACCATTCCTAGCGGTGGTAGGGGATCGGTACCCGCAGGTGGTCGAGTGTGATTGGACAGATTTGGGGTTTGAGATCAGATATCAGGCCGATGAACGGCCAGATGAAAAAGAGAGTAAATGATGGATGCACAACCGAATCAAGCGATCGAGTTCGAATCGGCCGAACTCGGAGTTTCAGACGACAAAGCAGGATGGAGCGACTTAATAGACGCAATACCAAAGCGAACGCCGGATTTCAAAGCTCAAGACCCCTTGAAAATGGTCAATGTTGGTACAGACGAACACCCGAGGGAGATCCCGTTGAGTGCAAATCTAGATCAGCAGATGACAAGCCGATTCAAGGAGTTTCTAGTCGAATTCAAGGATTGTTTCGCATGGGACTATACAGAGATGCCAGGATTGGAGCGATCGATTGTAGAGCACAGACTGCCTATTAAAGAAGGGTTCAGGCCGCATAAACAGCCGGCCAGGAGGGCAGCGCCCGAATTAGTCCCAAAAATAAAAGAAGAAATAGAGAAACTGTTAGCGGCCGGGTTTGTTAGGCCAGCTAAATATGTAGAATGGCTATCAAATATTGTTCCTGTAATAAAGAAGAATGGAAAATTGAGAGTTTGTATTGATTTCAGGAATCTTAATATAGCCACTCCAAAAGATGAGTATATGATGCCTATTGTTGACTTGTTGATTGATTCGGCCGCAAAACAGGGAATGTTATCCTTCATGGATGGATATTCAGGATACAACCAAATTTTTATGGCCGAAGAAGATATTCACAAGACTGCATTTCGGTGCCCTGGTGCCATAGGGATATACGAATGGGTGGTGATGCCGTTCGGACTGAAGAATGCAGGAGCTACATACCAGAGAGCCATGAACTATGTTTTCCATGACCTCATAGGGGATTGTGTTGAAGTGTATATCGACGATGTCATGGTCAGATCCAAAGATATCGAAAGCCACTTGAACGATTTGCGGAAGGTGTTCATAAGGATGAGGCTGCATGGAGTCAAGATGAATCCAACCAAGTGTGCTTTCGGAGTACAGGCAGGAAATTTTCTCGGGTTCCTGGTACATAACAAAGGAATAGAAGTTGATGCGAACAAGACCAGGGCTATCCAAGAAGCCAAACCTCCACGTGATAAGAAGAGTCTACAGAAGTTTCTTGGCAAGATCGGTTTCCTGAGACGATTCTTGGCAAATGCGGCTGGAAAGTCGAAACCACTAACCGATTTATTGAGGTTGAAGAAGGAAGAGGAGTTCAAATGGGGAATCGACCAACAAAA
Source organism: Hygrophila difformis (assembly GCA_030278955.1). Lineage (NCBI taxonomy): Eukaryota > Viridiplantae > Streptophyta > Magnoliopsida > Lamiales > Acanthaceae > Hygrophila > Hygrophila difformis. The sequence goes on along the minus strand of JAOANR010000003.1, from coordinate 37,063,088 downwards.
AGCCTTTGAACAGTTGAAGCAGGATTTGATGAATCCACCTGTGTTGGTTCCTCCGATTTTAGGACGGCCATTGAAGTTGTATATAGCAGCGGCCGAAGAGTCTATTGGAGCATTGCTGGCGCAAGAAGACGATGAAGGAAGGGATCGGGCGATTTACTATCTCAGCCGAATCCTAAGGGACGCCGAAGTAAGGTTCTCGCCGATTCATAAATTATGTTTAAGTCTTTATCATGCATGCCAGAAATTATAGTATTATATTCAACCGAGGCAAGTGATAGTGGTAGCTTCGGTTGACATAGTTAAGATTATGATGAATGATCCGGTCAGTAGCCGAAGAATGGCCAAATGGGCCATGAAATTAAATGCATACGATTTGAGATATCAACCTTTGAGGGCTATGAAAGGACAGATTGTAGCCGATTTTCTGGCTGATCATGTGACATATCCGATAACCGATGACATCGATCATCAAGATCAGCCGAAAGAAGTCGATGAGATAGGAATTGTATACTTGCAACCATGGGTGATGACATTTGATGGTTCTAAAGCCGCTTCAGGAGTCGGAGCAGGGTTTACCCTACAAACACCGGAGGGCAAGGTATACAAGTATTTTGTGCAATTGCCAGAATCATATACGAATAACCAAGCTGAATATAAAGCGTTGATTTCGGGATTACAACGGTTGATAGAAGAAGGAGTCAGAGCAATCATTATCAGAGGGGACTCGCAAGTAGTTGTTCAGCAATTATTAGGCGATTTTTCGGTTAAGAGTTCTCAGTTGATTAGATTGTACGAAGAAGCGGTTAGTTTGTTAGAAGAATTCGATGAGGTATACATTGAATATATCCCGAGAGAAAAGAACGAAGTAGCCAATGAATTGGCTCAACATGCAGCTAGATATCGGTTGATGCCGATAGCAGGGAATGTGGAAGTACATTTGGCCGAAACAGAGAAGGCCGAATGGATAAAAAAGATAGCACAGACATTAGAAGATCCTTCGGAGGCTAATCCAGCCAAAAAATGGAAAGCGATGGATTACGTCATAATAGGAGGATTATTATTCAAGCGTGCTGTTGATGGAGTATTGCTCAGATGTGTCGGAGAAGAAGACGCCAGAAGGGTAATGGGAGAGGTTCATGAAGGAATATGTGGTGCACATCGGGCAGGAAAATCGATGAAGTGGAGTATTATTCGACTAGGATATTATTGGCCGAATATGGGTCCTGATTGTGAAAAATATGCGAGAGGATGCAGCGAATGTCAAAAACATGGGCCGACTCAGAAGTTACCGGCCGAAGAATTACACATAATGATCAAACCATGGCCATTCAGAGGATGGGCCATGGACATCATAGGGAAAGTTCATCCCTCTTCGTCGAAAAGACATGAGTTCGTGCTAGTGGCAACAGATTATTTCACGAAATGGGCCGAAGCTCAGGCGTACGTCAGTATTTCACAAGAGGAGGTGATCGAGTTTATCAAGAGACAATTGATTTATAGATTCGGGATCCCACAGACGATTCTAACAGATAGAGGAACTGTATTCGTGGGAGAAAAAGTCAAGGCCTTTGCAGATGAATACGGAATAAAAATTGTGCATTCGTCACCATATTACCCACAAGGAAATGGACAAGCAGAGGCCACAAACAAACAACTGATAGGAATTATAAAGAAGATGATCGAAGACCAACCAAGAAAATGGCATGAGAAGTTATCTGAAGCATTGTGGGCTTATCGAAATGCTAAAACTTCAGCTACTGGGTTCACACCATTTCGGCTGACTTATGGAATGGATGCAGTGTTGCCAGCCGAAATAACAGTGCCGACTTTGAGAACAAGCCAGGCGGATTCAATGTCGGCCGAACAGTATGATTGTGCGATGAAAGATGAGTTATTGGAGATTAATTCCAATCGGGTGCAAGTCTTTGAGAATTTACAGAAAAATAAAGATATTGTGGCCGATTGGTACGATAAGCGAATTCGTCTTAAGCGGTTTGAAGTTGGAGATTTAGTTTGGAAAGTTATATGGCCACCTAAGCAGAAGGATGACCGATTAGGTAAGTGGAGTCCCAATTGGGAGGGACCATTTATTGTTCATACCAAATTACTGAATGGAGCATACACTTTGGTGGACGAAAATGGTGAGCAGATGTCAAATCCAATTAATGCAAGATACATGAAGAAATATTATCCATCAGTATGGGATTAAACATGAGGTGATGCGAAAAAGTAAAGATTTTATTGCATGAACGAATAAGTACAAAAAGGGTGCTATTTCGGCCGAAAGCGGCGTCGATAGCCCGAAATTACAATATACAAGGGAAACGTCCTATACTAAGCAGGCATATACAAGGGAAAGGTCCTTGAGAGACATTCAGCCTTGTAGAAATGCCGCTAAAACTATCGGCAAGACAGAAGCAGGGCACAGTTGCTTGCCCCAGAACAGTATTGCCGATTTAGGTCCGACCACCGAACTTCTACTCTTGGATACGATAAGACGAAGAGTACAACGTCCCAGAGGTAGAAGTCAAACTCGGGTACAGCATCCGCACGACCTCAGACAGAAGAAGGAGGAGTGCAGCGAGGCAGTCACCGAAGAACGGTGGAAGGGGGAAAGGAGGGAAGAATAACTAGGGGTAGTTATTCCCCCCATTAGAAAAGGTCCGACAGGATATGCAACCGCAAAGTCGAAAAGGGGCACACCAGCATAGCCGTCGAGACCTTCATTTGGAATAATAGATAAAGATCCTCGTCCACACGAACATGGTGAAAGGGGCATTAGTTGAACTCGTGTTGCACAAGCAAAAGATTTTCGTACCACGTCTGGAAATCCTTGCACAAGAATACTTGCCAAAGACCATGGAGGAACTGGAGACAGGAAGTTGAGCAAGGAAAAAGGGAGATCCATATTGTTATAGAAAAAAGAGAAAAAGGAAGTGATAGATAAGTGTCAACAATGCCGGGTATTTATAGGAAGAGATAAGTGCTCGGCGAAAGAAACGGTCAATAGTAAATGTTATTTATGGGAAAACGTTACAGCTGATTCCCGGAAAAAGCTGCTAACATTCAGAAATCAGCAATAAAAGAGACCGAAAATAGTGGGATTAACGGGATACGAATCGCATTGCAGAAGATACAAAAGATACGAATCCAAGTACAATGTATCGGCCAACATAGTCCAAAAAGGCCGATTACAGCTGTCAAGAAAAAAAAAAGGAGTGACCGAAATTTACACTTGACAAAAGATAAGTCAAAACACGGAATCGATATACAAAAGCAAATTAGTGGTCTTCCCGGTCATCAAAAGGAACAGTATCATCCAAGCCTCGCGAAGCAGCGGTAGTGGGATTAACCGAAGATGTCATCAGATTCGGACTTGCTGAAGAAGAAGGGCCAGCAACTTCACCAGGTGGGAGGTGAATGAAACTTTGACAGTTCTTCCACCACCTTTAAGAAATGATTTAAAAAGAAATTTCTTTTTTCGCTAATCTTTGAAAGAATTCAGGTAGAATGTGGGTGGTCATAATTTTATTAGATAGTGGAAGACTGTACACCGAAAGCGTACGGTTGTCAAAGTTGCAGTAATTTATAGGTAAGACCGGATCGTTCACTGGAGGATGTGCGATAGAAGCAGGGCCAACGTCGTTCTGCTAAATTTTCTACTCGGTTACTCGTATTTGATTGGTTTGATTTTCTAACATTCTAAGGTTGACAGAATTGAAAGTCTATTCTAGAAAGCAAAGAAATATGTGAAGAGAATGAACCATGCAATGCAGGCAGAAGGACTGAGGAGAAGAAAAATGGACAAGGTGTAGACTTGCGTGAACTAAACTCCCATTTTAATGATTCGGATCTTAGTCTTGAAATAATTCCCCAGTTAGATAATCACTCACACATCTTTAATTATTTTCCCTTTTGACAGACAGGTACTTACAATTAATTTTGCATGCATTCAAAACACCTCGAATTTCTAGAATACCTTAAGCTCATGAATACCCACCAGGTCTCATCACTTACTTAAGGTGGAAAGCAATATCTAATCCATCTCCCCTGAGTAGGATTAAATACACTTATTCCTCTCGGTCACGCCCAAACTATCATTAACTCTCCAAATCCAATTGCAAAATATTCCCAAGTTCGCTATATGAAATTTAACAACTCATCCAAGTGACCTCTATGAAAACAATAACGAAAGCGATTAAAGAAAGCAATTTAAAATCCTATCACTTGGATGTTTCGCCAAACCCAGTCCTAACGAGTTGAAACATACTTTTTACCTATCGATAAAACACAATTGGAAATTCCTTTGAATTATGGGGTCACGGTCATGTGGTAAGGAACTACTAATTAATTCCTCCCGACCAAGAGCCCACTTGAATTTTTAATAAACTGTTTGGCAAAAGAAATTTATGTTAAAATTACTCCCCGTTATTTAAGAAAATCATCAAGGCCTATTCATTGACGTCTAATATTAATTAGTGTACATGGCACATAGCCCAATTGCCCTGAAAATCCATGATACGACTAACTAATACTATATTTCAACAAATAGTATTTTAAAAGAATCTATAAATTTTGAGAGTTATTCCCTTTTAAACGACAGGTACTAAACCCCAATTTAAGAAACAAATCTTTTTAGGCCTAGAATAAACCTAATCACTGACTCTGTTTAATTCTTTTTAAAATTAACCCTTGATCAAATTTGAATTATTCATAACCGGGAAAATTACTCCCTACTTAGATCCAAAATTTTGAATATAATGATTTGGAAATTTAATTTACGCTTGTCCGTATAAAAATTAATTCCTAATTGTCCACGGGAAGGATCCCAAAATATTTACTGATAAGTAGACACTATAGCACACAATTATATTTTATAAGTTTTAAAAATGACTCAAGTGACCCAAAATAAATAACATGGGTGTAAGACAGAAGAAGGACGAAATAGAAAAATAGAAGAAAGGAAAGAATAAGTGCGGATGAGGTATGCGATATGAACAGGGCTGAGATGAATGGACGAGATGATGGATGTGCGAGTCATGAGGATGTGAGTCGGATGGAGTGGATACAGAATGCTCAAAATATCAGTGTGACGTATCCAAGTTAGAGAAGGATTTGAATGAACAAGCCACTCGCCCCCTTTCTAATTCAGATCATATGCAATTACATAATGAATTTTATCTATTTTTAATACTTTGATCCAATTGACAAATCTTGATATTACTTAAAAGCCATATCTGACGCCAACTCAATCTCATATTCAATCTAGATTAATTCATATACAAGCAACAATTGGTTCAAAAACTAAAATATCATATGGGTAGGATTTAAATAATTATACATGCACAAACACAAAATCAAAGGACCAAACATGCACAAGAATTTCAAATAAATTGCTCTTATTCATATGATGATATAATGCAGATAACGACCAATTTCACAAAGTAAAGAAATTAAACATGGGACTCTAGACACAACCCTAGTTAAGCAATCTCAACAGAATATTGATGAAAATAATCCTAACCCTAATTCCATTTTATACTGTCAAGATTCAAAATTTAGGGTTAACATGCAACAAGACACGGACCAAGAACACTTGAATTTTATCTATGCAGAATAAGAGTCAAACATTTCAAATGAATCTAGATATAAATTAAAATCCTAATCATGAAATAAAACACTAATCTTTGAGATTCAAAAAAGAAACAACTAATCCTAGACGAAGGCTTCAAGAATTTATTTCCAAAGACAGGAAAGACGCCTGAACACAATTATTTAGATCAAGACTTCCAGGAAAATTTCCAGATTTGGCTCGGCCATGTGACGAGATTTGTAGATCCAGAAATTCATACCAATGTCGATTTCCAAGATTTACGAACAAAGTCAAGAACCAAGAGAACATACCGGAGTCGACGACTCATGAATTGAATGATGTGAAATTGAAGACGAACAATATGAACTCTGGACCAACATTCATCAAATTGAATGGATCCAGATTTATTCTAAACTAGAATGCAAAAACAAGAACTTCAGGGACGAATTTGGGGAATCGCTACCTAAGGGTTATGGATTGGAAAGAAATTGCATCTAATCTATTACAAAGCAATAAAATGGCGTGCAAGCCTGTGGAACTACATTGTGAAATCTGAAGTTTTATTCCTACCTAAACTCGACCACGAACGGCCTTCTTCTCCGACTCCAATTCGGCAGCGTTTCGGCACTCGGGTTTTTTTTTTCTCCTCCTTCAAGGCTGCCGATTGAGAAGTATTTATAGATGAGGATTTCTTGGGCTCCAAGATGTATCAAATCTGCCAAGAATCCATATCTCAACAGCAAAATTTGAAAAGATTCGGAAAAGATGTGCTAAAATATGGAAGAAAATCTGCCTGGGTGTGAGTGACTGCTGGGGGTGTAACGTAGAATAGGGTGTGAGTGACTGGAATGGATGTGAATAAGGGGGATGTGAGTTACTTGAAAGGCTTGGATGTGAGTTACTTGAAAGGCTTGGATGTGAGTCACTTTGTGGATGTGATTGACTTTGTGTCTCGCTTCTTCTTTTTTTTTTTTTTTTTTAGCTCACACATTCTTTGCTGCCCAGATGCAATGTGATTTGCTGACTCAACATCATGATTTGCAGGCTGGAATTCCCATGTATCTCGGATCTAGGCAATAGTAGTTCAAGTCCTGCAACAAATACTTTCAAACACTTGGCCAGTTTTATCAATTTCAACAAATTTTCATGCTTTTCCTATCAAATAATGTTTAATTTATATAATTTCATCACAAATTAATTTCATTGCAAAAATATAAATTTTCGCTCAATTTATTTGCTCGATTACACAAATTACCCTAAAATATGATTTTATTTCCGTATTGAGGACACGAAAATGGATGATAATAACAGTCAATTTTGACTGTCATCAGTGAACGGTGGATGAACCAGCACCACAGGAAGCACCAGTTTTCCCTAGGAGAGAAAAAGGAAAAGGGGGAATAATAAGTAAGAGAGCATAAAAGAAGAATCACAACAGGAAATGGAAGGGAACAGAGTACCTGAAGGAATGGTTGGCAAAGGTGGGTTATCGCCCGAAGGGGAGGACTCTATCTCGGAAGGATCCAAAGGAAATAAGACATGTGGAGAAGAGACGTGAACAACACTTTGCCCACCAAGGCTTTTGATGTCCGAATCCAGTTGACCAACTAAAGACTGGGTTTCGGCCCATTTTTCTTGGAAGGTGCCAAGAATGAAATCGTTGAAACTGATCCGCATGGCCAGATAAGAAGCATCCTCCTGAGAATCCAAGATTTTGGCCCTGGGAGCTTCGGCCGATTGACGAAGGGTTTTGATCGACTGTTTCAGATCGGCCGATTTTCGCTTAGTTTGAGCCAAAATTAATTCCAAATCCTTCTCTTGTCGTTGAAGCTTGGCTATCTCAGACCGAATCAAAGAAAGGTCCTCGGACTGTTTGAGTTCCTGAGATTCCACTTCGGACAACTTATTCATTTGAACCCGATACTCTGCAGAATAATTGTCGAAGATGGCTCGTGAAGAAGCTGCAGCCTCACGCTCGGCGGCAAGTTTATTCCGCATTTTCAAATGAGCCATGAGTTCCTGATCCATTGAGAGGGCAGACTTCGTAATCATCTGAAGAGTGCCATTCAGATTCAGAGACACCATCTCGTCATGAAATTGTTGCTCAAGATGAGACAAGAGAATAAGGATCGGTTTAGGGTTGACGAATTCCACGTCAGATTGCCGGCCGATTAGATTACATAGCCTGGCCAAACAATCGCCAAGGTGAACAGAAAGATCCGACGGACGAGAAACTAGAGATGCAGGAGAAAAGAAATCGTCTAAAACATGCCGATCAGGAAATGGCGATAAAGGGACCTGATCGGCAGGGGCTTCATCAGCAGTCATACCACTAGAGGAGGGGCCAGTCGGTTTCGGAATAACCAAAGACGAGGGTATGACAGAATCCGTAATAGGCTGAGGACGATCGACCGAAAGAGGGACGGAAGGGTCGGCCGGAGTAGAACTTTCAATCAAACCCCGAGGATTAACAGCAGAAGAACCAGCATAAACAGCCAAATTACTGGTACTGGCCGATGTGCGAAATTCGGCTACAGGAGGGGCCGAAACCACAGTTGGAAGTGGGGGAACATCGGATAGTGGTTAAACAGGTGGGACCTGGTAAGAGTAAGAAAAAGAAATTAATCGAAAGAAAGGAACCTGGAAAAGAAAAAGAGTAGTGTAACAAACCGCAAAAAGAGAGGTAGGGATTCTGCCAAGCGGTGAATGAGATGAACGCCTTCTGGTCTGAGTAGGAGGGAGAAAGTCGATAAGGGAGGCCGAAGGCGAAGCAGGCATCTTTCGACCAGGTTCCGAAGTAGAAGAGCGAGGAACATCTGAAGAAATCAAATAAGTGAGACAAAAAGAAAAATAAAGGAACAAGCAATGACCAAAGGAGAAGGAGAAAGAAAAGAAACATACCTGGGCGAGAAGCGGAAGACGAACCGAGGATGTGCTGAGGAGTGGAGCCCGGAGATGATGAAGGGAAAGAAGAGAATGCCAGAATAGGAGAGAAACCACCCCTCCGCAGAACCGAATCAGGGTTGGCACTGAAAAAAGCTCCAGCAACACCATTCCACCAGGACTGAAAGCGTGAGGTAACACATCCCGGACGAACAGCAAACTTCCAAATCTTAAAAGAGATTAAACGCTTATGATAGAGGGAGCATTGCTGACGGCTGGCAGAAGCAGAAAGGCGTTTGCCGGCTCTGAGAGCTTCCACTAAGTCTTGACCGAAGCCGAATTGACGGCTGACCAAATGGGGATTGTAGACTTCGAAGGGAATAGTAGACTTAGCAGATACAAATGTGGAACCATTGAAGATCAGACGGGGTAATATACACCTATTCCAGATTTGAGCAAGAGCTAGAGGAAGGGGAGCCCCGAAGGGGGAAGTAGCAATCTCCCTAACCCAAGCAAAATCGGTTTTCCGGTAGAGATAGTGGGAAAAGGATTGTTCGGTAGTACGACCCAAGAAATAATTGATCCAATGAGGAATTGACAAGGGAGGAAGGGATGCTCTAAGAAGATCAGGAGCGATAAAATGATTAGGACGAATATCATGGGGAGGAAAGTGAGAAATGTCACGGAAGTGCCAAACCAACCACAAGTGAAGAAACCACAACGGACCACGGGCCTTATCAGAGGAACCTTTTTCCCAACCCGACACAGTAGCCGAAATACCTGCATATAGATGAGCAAGGAAGAAATCGGCTGAGGGCAGAGTCACATGATTAAGGAGTGCCGAAGCCAGAGAGTGTGTTTCGAGGAGAACACCCTTAGAAGGAACACACCAGAAGAATTTCGTAAGAAAGTACATCATGAAAGCAAGAGGTTCTGAAGGATGTGGAGCAGGCGAAACAGGATCACTCTGATGGGAAATGATCCAATTGGCAAAGGAATCGCCAGAGGAAAAGCCGGTATTTTTCTCTTTGGGCAATGACATGATGGCAAGATTATCTCCATGAACAGAGAGGCCTAGGAGGAGTTTCACATCCTGAATGGTGGGAGTCATCATCCCCCAAGGGAAACAAAAACAATTCACAGAAGGATTCCAAAAACAAAGAAGGGCTTGAATAGGACGAAGATCCGTGGGAAGTGGCAAGGTACTAACAGAAATCATACGATGAACATACGATTTATTCCAAGAGTCGCGACAGTGGGGCTCGAGATGGTGATACCACGCCACATAATCGGGAGAGGCCGAAGACCAATTAGCGAAAGATGAGGGGAAAAGCTTGGAAGAGAAACAAGGCTCATACAAAAGAACAGCACGATTATCGAAAATCCGAGCATTACATTCATCAATATCCTCAGGAATGCCCAACGGACCTAAGGAATAGAAGCCCTCAGGCAGGAGACGAACTGCGGAATGAGAAGCAAAAGAGTTCTCAACTCTGAGAAGATCAGCAGAAAGAGCAGTAACAGGGGCAGGGGAATCCTCCATTGGAGAAGATGGAAAGAGAGAGAGAGAAAGAGGAGAAGTTGGAAAGGCAGTTCACTCCAAAGACGTGGTAGGCTACGTAAATAAGGGAGTGATAGAGAGTATTCTCGAGAAGAAGAAAATAACTGCCAAAAGAAAGAAGAAAAGGAGATTACTTGGGCTCCTTCTCATATGGAAGAAATTCGCCCAAGTAAGGAGGGCATCTGTTGGGGCCATATGAAATAATGGGCCGCGAAGAGCTATTGGGCCATAAGACATGGGCCGGAAAAAAGAAGAAAGTTCAAAAGGAAGATGGGCTCAAGATCAGTAAGGCCGAAAGTACATAGTAAACCGAAGGGAGGGAACCGAGACTGATAGAGATTTCGGCCGAAATAGGAAGGAACAACCGAAACTATAACAACCGAAGTGAAGAAAGAAAGAATTCGGCTCAGAAGGATTAGCCGGAGAACGGTTACTCCAGCTCCGGCTATAAATAGGGGTCGACACACACAAAATCAGGGAGATCAATCCAACCCCCAAATTCCTTTTATCAAATTTAATTCCTTGTTATCTTTACTGCTTTCTTTACAGCTTTCCTTTACAGCTTTCCTTAGATTCTAGCCTAGTTTGTAGCGGTTACCATTCCCAAATCCACCGTTGCTCCTTAGCAGCTGGTAGTTTGGTTCCCTGTTTTTGGTGAATTCCGCCGTTGTTTCTTAACAACAGGCAGATTCTCCGTTGTATCTTGTTATTTTTGATCAATTCAAAGAAGATTCAGTCAATTGTGGGCGCATTATTGTTAATCCGGACCCGTAATCGGTTTGATCCTTTTCCGATAGCCTCCCTTGAGAAGAAAAAGGTCATTGGCTACACCCGAGCCAAACAATACAATTTAAGTTATTAATATTTAAAAAGGTGTCTTGGACTGCATGCATGAAACGAAGAAGGAGTGCATTTGAAAGAGAACTGAGGAATTATAAGCTAATCAACATGGGAAGAAAGTCAAAACTGAGATACTGAGACAAAATTTAGTTGATTTCTCAAAAGGATCGAGATAAAAATTGAAAAAGAAAGAACAAAACCTTAAAAAAAAAACATAACTGAAATTGAGTTATTTTTTCGAACACATTGAATACTGCCTAATTTTCTATATATAATCCACACATTAAGAAAACTAAATGTAGAAAGATATCAAATTCATTGTCATTAGCATCGGGAATTCCAGAATCTAACAAATCAAAACAAATTTGGAACGAAAACCAAATTGCTTAAAGCTCATTCAAGAATCATTGAATCTTATGAAGACTATGTTATCAAGAGATATAGTGGCAACATAAATTCATTGTGGTTTTCTGAAGTCGAAAAAAAAAGTCATAAACTTAAAATTCAAGGTTATGAAGACTATTGTACTATTTAATAATTTAGTGGCAGAATTGACTATCTAACCCGATATTTTAAATTTGAGAAAACATATTTAGTACTACTATTCAAATTAAAGTCGGGGGAGAGCGGATTATCACTCATCATTGATGGAAAAATTAATAGAATAATAACTGAAAAAGAATAAAGATTCATTCTTATTTAACTTATCAATTGAACACTGTAAAAATAATTTGGTGAAATTGATGTAGATAATGTAAAAATTACACTAACATTATGTAACTTAAAGAATATAAAATCACTATTATGTTCATAAGTATTTGTATTTGAGACATAAGAAAAATGAAGACAGTATATATATATATATATATCTTCATAATAGTACTACTATTATATTCATATGAAAGATGGAACAAATTATCTAGAACAATTGTTACCAAAATTTTAAAAGCCAAACTAAATTAAAAATTAGTCATATGTGAATGCAATTCACCCAATTTAACTATCAATCCTTGAGTATTGGGAATATGTTAATTGTTAATATCAAAATTATAATTATATTTATACTTATAATTTTTAAAAATTCAATAATTATTTTTATTTATATTATGTAGTTTATTAAAACTATTTTGATGTTTTTTTTTTTTTGAGGAAAAGAAGATTTTTCATTCATATACCATATAATGTTCCGTAACAGAATCCATGATCAAACCCAACACACCACACTCTAACATCAGCAATGACCAAAACCTCCAACAACAAACCCACTCAATGACAACAAGTATGAAACTAAAATGCTACAAAATCACGCAACAACAAACATCCTTCAAAGGAAGCAGCAACAGCGTTTTCAGACTGCAACAGCCGCAAGTAACAGCATCAGCAAGCCGCATCAGCAACTCCCAGGCAAAAGCAGCAAACTATTTTTATGTTAATAATTATATTTAAAAATTAAACCTGATACTAAAAGTTAAAATTAAAATATGATTATATTTTTATAACGGATTTTAATTTCTTATTAAATATATATAGTTTGATAAATTAACGGAATTATAGTTATTATTAATTAATTTTTTAATTTATTATATTGACGGAGGTTAATATTTCAGGCTCAAATTTTTATATAATTAATATAATATATTTGAAAATATAACATATTCAATTAAATAATATATATCGAGCAAAAATTAAAGAATATATATTGGTTTAACTAAATCTATCATAATATCAAATATATTATAATTTATTTTCAATTTATATCCTTTTCAAATATATGAAAAGATTTTTTTTAAGATTTTCTTATACTAATAAATAGATTTATTACCTAAATATAAGATTTAAAAGATTGATTGACTTGGTAAGTAGGATGATTCAGCACTGACGTGTAATTAATTTGGATGATTGTATGTTTCTTGATGTTTAATCAGCGTTTACGTGGAAACCCAATGCATAATTACAATATAACCCTTAAAATTAAAAAAGGATGGAATATATTTAATAAGGGCAATACAGTCTGCACATGCCAAAAAATATTCCGAATTTATTATATTATATAGATTTTGTTGTTTATCTTCAAATCAGTACCTTAGAACTTTATGGTCCTGAATAGCACAGTATTCTAGCTTGCTATCATGCGAGGTTTCTGGCTGGCCAGACACCCCTGTTTCATAAATTAAAGAAAATATATATTTGAGCATCACATTCTTATGAACTTTTGATTATTCTCTGTGTTCACTTTAGAAACTAAAGTTTCACTGTTGGATGTTTATATCAAATACTAATTACCAGTGTGATTCTCTTATTCTCATTTTTTTTACATCTCATTTATTTCTTTTTTCATTGTTCCCATACTCTGGTAAATACAATTTTAATATGTCAATTATGTTGTAAATCAGCTTACTTTAGAACACAAGGATCCATCAACAACAAATATGTTATTTCATTTCATGTTACTGATTGGATTTTCATATATGTGTGATTTGTATAGGTGAACATGAGCTCCTTTCTTCAAGTCCTATTGAGGATCTCATTGCTCATCGGGAGCATAGATAACATTCCTAAAATAATGGGGCACAACTTAGACATTATCTTAATTTACAATATGCCTGACTATTCCTTTCTAGGTATCGCATCTCTGGTTCATCTTTGCTAACATCAATGGAGCAGAGTTCTTTGTCTTCATCCACTAATTTGAATTCTCAGCACGTGGATAATGAGCAAACTGACAGCTCACAACTAGCTGGTAAAAATGAAGTGGATCTTTCTCATGGAAATGAAGAATTAACATCTCAATCTGATGAAAGAAATGCTAGATGGCAGGCCAGTGTGGAAATTGCTGAGGTCTTGCGACGTTGGACCCATGCCTTGCAACGCATTCATAAGAAATTAATGCTAGATGGCACACATCAAGGTATCTGCTAGAAATTAATAATTTTCGGATGCTTTCCGAATGCTTTAAATGGCACGCAATGCATTTTCTTGTTGTGTGCCATCTAACAAATCTGCGACGATGGTCGAGCACATCCAAAGCTGCAGTGGTCATTTTCTTGTTGTGTGCCATGTTATTGTTATTAGGCTTCTGTGTGGCATGAATTGTTTCTTTTCTAACGGAGTCATTGTTTGCAAATTGGTATGAGATTTGACATCTTTCTTTGAGCTGCAGACCACTGCATTGTTCATACTGTAAGAATAATAACCTCGGTATGTATAGCTGTTGCATCTGGTGTTGGTGACCCCTGTCAAAAGCCTGGTGGCTTGGATAGGCTTTGAGATTTTAATCCACCTTGAGGTATGCTATCATTTTCTTTTAATATGTCTAATTTTGCGATTGGCTCCAAGGTTTTCAAAGACTTCATTTAATGCTTTGAATGGATTACTGTTTGACTAATATTGCTCATATCCGTTGGTGTCGCTATGACCATTTCTATTTCTTTGTTGTGCTTTGGTTTTGTACATTCTGTGAAGTGGTATAGATAATTTCTTCAGATCGTTTTTCCTTTTAATTTAACTTCAAAGAAGTGTTTACTAAATAATCTTTTCATAACAAGAAAATTATTGTAGTGTTTGGTCTTGAAATTGGCTGCGATATTTGCAAGTTTAAGGGTGATGTTTTAGATAACATTATCAATTGTTTCCTTTTATTGCTCATTTGCGGTATGAATGTGAATGGAATTTTTCAAAGAATACTATGGAGCATTTAAAAGAATACTTTGGAGCATTTAAATATTTTTATGAATGTACTCTAATGGTAATTATTTTTGCTTTAAGTTTAGTTGACGAAGGCAATTTGCCTAGCAAACTTTTTCTTTTTTGATAGTATATGAATTTGATTGGTTCCAGGTGCTTGCACAGTGTAGGAAGAGAACTACCACTTACAGATGTCAACAAAAGGGATTTAGCATGAAAACTGCTACATTTTAAGGGGTTTAACCATTAGGGCTCATTATTCTGCTTATCAGGGTTTTATTGTTCATTTTCTACCTATTGATATGTCGATGGATCTAAAACTATTTTGCCATTTCAGATTGTTCCACTGATCTGACATCTTCGTCTCCAGGTCGTAGAACCACAAGAGCAACCATCCTCCTCTCCCATTATTTACCAAATTGCAACAAAATCCAACTTTAAATTCAATAATACTCCCAACTTTCTCTTCCCCGCATTCCATGTTTCTCTTCTCCTCCATCGTACAAATCGTCAGCTTACAAATGATCAAAAATTTATTTCATCAAAACCGTCCCGCGCGGCATCGCGCGCTCCACGAGTTCTAGTATATATATATACTAGCTATATATATATATATACTAGCTATATATATATATACTAGCTATAGAGCTGTGCGATGCACAGATATTTAAGGCGTACAACTGCCCATGGAGAAAAAATAAATAATTGCAGTTAAGTGCACGCGGTTTCCTTATATGATACTTATTACGTTCAAAGAAGTTTAATTATATTTAATTTACAATTGAGGAAGCCAAAATCAAACAATATAAAGTTATTTAGAGGTGAAATTTTCTAACACCCGCAAAGCAACAGAAACAAATGTGAAATACATGGATTTAAAAAAAAAAACCATATGGGTTTGATTTTGGCCAATTGGAATATTAGATTACAATTTTTGGCCAATATAAAGAAATTTTGGTAAGCAATGTATCCTTTTGGATGAGAAAACATTGTTGGCGTGTAGAGTTGTATAGGTAGATGGGGCTGTGCGATGCACAACCTGCCGATGGATAGACAATGGCCCATGGAAGGGTGGAAGAAAAAATAATTTTATATAACCTATACACAGCACCAACGGACTACAATAAAGGAATTACAATGAAGCCATCGCCAACAAGTTTGACCATCACCTCCGACAAACGAATCATTACCACCACAACCATACCAGGGAATATTATTTCATTGCAGCTTCAAGTTTTGTCGCAGGGAAGAATGCTTCATACTGTATATAATTAGAATGAACGAATGTGAGGATTTTTCCCCAGTCGTACCATACAAAGTTTGTGTCACATATTGTCAAATGATTAGATACCGAGTGGTGTATACAGAGCTATAAGCTATAGCCAAACTAAGTGTAGCCAAGTGAAGCAATAATTTGCACATTCCTGTGTAAAATACTCAAAAGTGCGGGGCAATATGAATCTAAGATTTTAGAAAAATAGGTGTAATGTTAAACCTTATTTTTACTCATAATAAACTCAAAAGTTAAAAGAAGTACAAATATCACCGCTTCCAAACCGTAGACTCGACTCACAATCATTTCAAAATAAATTATCTAAAATGACATTTATTTTACTAAAATAGAAGCAATTATATGTGTAAAAATAGTTGTTGACAACAAACATAAAAACAGAAGTAGGATCCAACAATGAAATATCCCATCAGTAGTAAGGCCGTGTAATGAATTGAACCGCCGCCTATCAGGCACAGGAAAACGGTAAACAGTCAACTTAAACAACCTTCCACTTTCAAACACAGCACAAATAAAGCTATAATTTAAAACTAAAAGCACATACACAGCTCTTAAAATGCATTAACTATAAAAGTTTGAATTACATAACCCGGAGGACGTCGTTTGAGGGTCAGTGCAAATGCAAATATAGAGTTCCTGACTGCATAAAAAAAGGAAAAAGAAAAAAAAGAAAAGAAAAAGAGTGGTCAATGAATAAAATAAATAGCAGTCTATACACTATATTGAATAAACCATGTCTGGTTTTATATACATTATGGAGCTTTTGGACATTTATCAATGTCTGTAAACCAGAGGACTAAATTGACGAGGAAGAGCAAAACAATGACCTACCTTTCTATCAAACACATTCGAAGCGTACTTTGCCCGTAAAAACTATAACTTGAGACACCAAAGAATTAAAATATACTTATAAAATGTTCACTACCAAACAAAACGAGCTTATAAAGATGATAAGTTGTACATACTAAAGAATGAAAAGTAATTTAGCATCCATTACCATTACTTCCATCTCAACAATATGAGCAATCATAGTCTCTAAAGGCTCAAGAACTTGCAAAAATTCCAAGTGACATTTTCCATCCATGTCCTTCGGAAGACTGGAAACATTTCCATTAATTAGCAATACAATGATGACTCATCTAAAAGACGTCAATATACAAATTATTAATAATATATAAAATACATAAATCAGGTACATATATATAAGATCTGACCATATCTCCAATATTATTTTAGTCTAAATTTCTCTCAATAAAACATTAACTATGTTGGCAAAACCCCATAAATCACTAGACACAGTAAAATTTTTTGGTTTTCTTTTTCTTTATCTCAACCCCAAGATGCCGTAGGTAGGAAAACTCAAACAAGAAATGAACAGTAGCAAGCCAAATCCCCAGGTAGCTTATACAATTGCAGAAATAAATCCAAACATTCACAAAAATTCAATGGCGAAAGGATTTTTCCCAACATGGACTACTGCAGATGCCAAACTCTTTTTTCCTTTGGGATTCTTGTTCCTCGTTCTCACTCGGGTACTCCTTGTCTCCAATCAAGGCTCCACCCCCGTTAATATTGTGTTGCCGTCGATTCACTATTGGGGTCTTTTTCATCAATCTCAAACCAAGAGAAACCTTAATCTTAGGAAAAGCAATTCAGAGAATAAGTTAAACCCGTTTAAAAGCTTCACTTAAAGGCAGTATTGATTCAACTAAAAGAAAATGGCAACAAGCAATCCAGAAACACCCCAATAAAACCTGAAACTCCATTTCGCAATCCTACAATTCACATTAGACTCAATCCAAGTATTCAATTCGTGATAAACAATTTATATATAAAAATAAAAAAATTTAAAAATTAAAAACTACTGCAAAATCATAACTCGTAAACCAAAGGCAGTAGATTTACCATGACTCCAAACAAATACAAACAAAAACCACCAGAGGGATTTTCAGGAGGCGAAAAAAAGGAAATATTAAATCGAATGGTCCCCGTGCATATTTACAAACCCAAGAACATAATTAGGAGTCAATTTATTACTGCAACTTTTTATTAGTAGTGCACCCACGGAGGCAGACGGCGGATGAGGAATGCCAATCGCACTAAACAATAACCAAGTGATACAAGAACTAAAAGAAATATCACCGTTCATCATTAATTTATTCAATCTTAACCAATCGAGTATTCTTTAAATTAAATTTAGAAATCAAAGTTTCATAGTTACTAAACATTAACACACCAGAAATTGAAATTAAAGTGTCTTCTGTAAATTAAATCTAGAAATCAAAGTTTCAAAGGCACTAAACATTAACACACCAGAAATTGCAATTAAAGTGTCTTCTCAAAATTAAATTTAGAAATCAAAGTTTCAACGTCACTAAACATTAACACACCAGAAATTGAAATTACAGTCGGATAGAAAAAAATTTAATTTGCACTGTTCTTTACTTTAGTTTCTCACGAAGGCACACAGCGGCGGCGAGTTTCGACTGGGCGATGGAGGCACGAGCAGATTAAGGATGGTACAAAAATGGGACAATATCTTCAAAGAATGCTGCCGAAGAATGCAACCCTGCAAACCATACAGAAAATGTCATTAAAAATGGCGGACCAAGGATCTGAGGGGAAAAAGAGTGTCCCGAAGTGTAGTGTGGAGAATTCAACCTTGAAATTAAGCACTGACGTGTAAGTTCCGAACGCGAACAGCGGCATCAAATTTTTTTCCGTTATGGTGCAGAACAAACTGATGGAAAAAGAAGAAAGTGAGATTATAGGTTGAAGATTTAGTTGGGGGACCAAGCTCGAAAATGATTCAAAAAGTGAAGGAATTGGATCAAATGAAAAATAAATACAGCTCTAGACACCCAGTTACTAACTTAAATAAAAATGACAAATTATACTTAGTGAAAGGACTTTGAACAAAAATTCAAGGCAAGGTTATCGCCCAAACTGGAATATATAATTGACATAAGCAACGGTTGCCTCTGTTCACGAAAGGCATCTCCTTATATTGTGTCATCATATGACTATCATACAGATGAGGCACTCTTTCAAAAGGATTCACATGAATTAATACAATTTCGACATAAGATTGTATACATTTACCCAATATGAAATACCTTGGAACTAAATTAAAATGGGAGTGGAAGGAAAACTAATAAAGTCGTGAATAATAAAGATGGGGAAAAGATGGTAATTCTAACCAAAATTAGCTATTAGAAAGATGGTAATTCTAACCAAATGCAAGAAGTATCAACAATTTTTTGTATTATCAAATTGCCATCATTGTATTATTATTAGTTCATTCAGCTAATTTCTTTCATTTAATTTAAAATCAAGATTGCAAGACAAAATGTTGTTTAAAAATAATCAGATGTTGATTCACTCAAGTGTCAGATGATGAATGAGCGTAGATAGGAATGACCCATATCTTCAACTGAGGATAGCGATCACAAGACAATGAATTAGACATTTGAGCTAGGGATTACAACCAAGCCTTAAATTTTGAATTTACAATACCACCACAATAATTATCCAATTAAATAAATGCGGAATTTTACTGAAATTCTTAATGATGAAAAAATTCTACAGACTAAAACTAATCTAAACCACGACAGAGGAGACTCACAAATCAAGCTTGTGGAATTGTTTGATGATCAACGAGTGCCTTAAGCCTATTATGCTTCTCCTATTTATAGAAAAAATATATATCTAGTATATCTAGTATATATATATGCCAAACTTGGTACGGTTCTTATGAACAGTATTTTCAATGTGAAATTCCTCCACTGCCCTTCTGGTTTATTTTTTTACTTTTTTGTCATTTCCAACAATCTCTCCAGTAGCAATGCCCCACTTTCTTTTGACACACAGATTCGTTTCTAGAGCTAAGCAATTCATGAACTCCATTCCTCGAACTCCATTCCTCTCTGAAGTTGGTTTATGCCTCTCTCTCTCCCACGCATCACGCATCGCGTGACCGGGGCTCTCCTCCGACGGCACCATGCCTACGGCGCCACCGTTCGTGCTGGATTCTCGCCGGACTCGCCGCCCGCCCCTCTGTCATAATTGATAAAATGCGGCGCTCGGTCCTTTGGCTCTTCTAGGGTTCGCTCAAACGCCTTGCATCCTTCTTCCTGCTTCGCTCGGGATCCAACCCGTTCTCCTTCTTCCCCCAATTAGCGTAACCGGCGGCGGAAAATGGGCGATTCTTAAAGAGGGCAACAGGGGGAGAGAGAGAGAGAGAGAGAGAGAGAGAGAGAGAGAGAGAGAGAGAGAGAGAGAGAGAGAGAGAGAGAGAGAGCGAGAGAGAGAGCTTTAGGGTTTCATTTGGTGAAGATGAAGTTTTGAGGGTAAGACGAAAATTTTTGGGGAAGAGGGAAACTTTCAGGGGAAGAGGGAAAGTGTTTGGGGAAGAGGGAAAATTTTTTGGGAAGATGAAAGGAAGATGATTTCATTCATATGTTTAGTTTTAAACTAGTAATTAACCCGTCGAGATTCGACGGGCATAACTATATATTTTATATAATATACTTCGTATATACTTATATTATATAAAGTAATAATAAATTATATTTTAAGTAATGAAAAATGTATAATGATTTTATATATATTCAAAATTGAATATATATATACATGATGATATAATTTAATTATTTTTAAAACTAACAACGAAATCATATTATACTGTATTCTTTACCTTATGTGGCTTATCCGGTACAAACCTAACAGACCAATAAAAATAATTATTAAAATAAATATAAGTATTAAGCATAATATGAAAAATTCCCTCACAATTTGCTAAAAATCTCATTGGTAGGGGCTAGTATAGCACTACCTTTAAAAATGTCTGAATTTGAAGTGATGCAGTTTAGATTTGTATATGTACTCTAAAAAATTGCGCTACAGGATTACCCGTGGAGTTTATAAGAATATAATTCAGAAATGTCACAGCTAATTGTACATCTCCAAAATCAATACCAACTTTACCATCACCTACGTCAACTATCCATTTTGCAAATTTTCTGTTATACATAAATTTCATTGTAAACAACATTTCTTGTGATATCTTGAGTTAATCATTCATAATTGCATATTAATACTTTGAACCACATCTTATTAGTGATACGAAATATTGCAACATAACTGTTCATGGCTAAAAAGTGATTTTGAAAGATAAAGTCCAACATTCTTTAAATATTATTATTATATTGAGAATTTTCCCATTGGAAATCGAATAGAAAATTTGGTTAAATCATATAGGTTCATACTCATTCCACCAATCAAGAATCTACTTTCATGGTTTCCCAAAAAATAGTTTAACCTCGATTATATTGTTCCGCATCTTGGTTACCATCGACCTATTTCCATTGCATAATTTATTTGATGGATCTATATTCTTAAGAAGCATGACTATGCAACCCTCATTCAACTATATTTCATGATTCGGTAACCAAGAACAATTGATCGTATTTAGATATTCCAGTAAAAATAATTCATTATTATGATTTCATCATCTTGACAAATATTGTTAGAGCTGATATATATATATATATATACATTTTCATTCGCAGACATACATACTATGATGTAATCATTGATCTCATCAAAATCTCACTGGTAGGGATTAACATAGAGTAAAAATGTCTGGATTTGAAGTTGTGCAATTTATATTTGTATAAGTACTCTCAACAATTGCCGGTATAGGATTCTCCGTAGAGTTCGTAAAATTATCATCTAAAAATGTCACATCTAGTTGTACATCTCCAAGATCAATACCAACTTTACCAATTACCATCATCTAAATGAAATATTAATTGTGCAAATTTCTTCCATATATAATTTTCATTGTAAACAATATTTCTTGTTGTATTTTGATATAATTCCTCTTAATTACATATTAATACTTCGAGTCCCCCCTCTCCAGTGATATTGCAACATATCACTGACATAGGTAAAAACTGGTTTTTGAAATTAGAGTCCAACATTCTTCAAAGATTGACATTGACTTTTTTTCCTTTTTTTATAGTTAGAGTAAAACAAATGCGAGTGAGAATTCTTTCATCTGAAATCGAATGGGGAATTTGGTTAATTCAGACGGGCTGATAATCATTCTACCAATCAATAATTTTTATCCCAAATATTGAGCTTTATTTTAATGTGAAGAGAGGTAAATAATTTATCGGGTAAATTATTTCACAAGTAGCATTTTCGTCACAATCTAATGGAATGTCAAATCTAGAATGTGCAGTCCTACCTCTTGGAATGAATAGGGGTATAATTTCACTGGATACTACAAGCAGTACAATATCACTACTCCTATAAAGAGCTAAACATAATGTTTTCTCGATAAATTATTGATAAATGTCTTGTCAGTTCCACCACGTAAAGAATAAAAAGAATCAACCCTCAACACTATCAACTACAGACATTATTTTATTATAAACATTCTTTTGCTCATCAATCAACAAAGGTAAAAGCTAAGCACGGCCCATCTTCATTTCTTCCTTATTATAATATGTCTCATCTAGTATTCATAAATTTTCTGTTTCAGACATTAAAACTTCATTCTATACCGGCATTCCAGAGAAAATTTTCAAACTTATAAAATTTGCAATAATTGTCTTTCAATTTCTAACAAAGCTAGATTTATATTTGTTTTTCGTCAATAACAAATCTGTTAAAATATAGATTAATGAATTATTTCCTCCATCTTTTTAAGTGTTATATTTTCCTTTTTTGTGTATTTTGAAATAAATGTTACGTTACTGTATTTGAAATATCTTGAAGGTTAATAATTTTTACTAAATATACTTAAAATTATTAATTTTTTGATATCATTAAAATAAAACTCAAAAGGAATAAAGTCAAATGTGATTCATCTTATTTTAATGATTTAATTATTGTAATTCTTCAACGAAATTAACTTATCTTAAATCCCGTGTCATTTCTTAGTATTACACTTATTATAAAACGGAGGGAGTATTTCGTAAAAAATAGACTTAAAAAATAAATTTTTCGTCTTTATTTACTGATGAATCTATTCGCACCCCAAATAACTCTTTATACACCCGATTCTTTTATTTATAATATGCCTTATGAAAAAGACCAATTTACTCTCAACCAATTATACATAGAATATGAATTTTCACAATTCCCTTAGTAATTATAATTGTTTTGTATTTTTAATATAATAGAACATATGCATATAAGATTTATATTATTTAGTACTATGTCTTTATATAAAATTATAGTAATGTAATTATAAAATATATTTTTTAATGATTAGCAACTATATAATTGTATATTACTTTTAGGATAAGAGATATATTTTTGTAAAAATATGGCCTATATATACAAATATTTTTCTATATTCATTAATATATCTTTTAATAATATAAATTCTATATATACACTCGAATTCCATATAAATTTGAAATTCTAAAATTTTTAAAAATTAAAAATTGTGGGAACTTAAACAGCTTCGGCCCTCCTTTCCCACCAAATATGTGGGAACTCCATATAAATTGGAAATTAAATATCTTTTAAAAACTAAAAATTGAGATTGTCATATACAAATTAATATATCTTTAACATGAATAAATATCCACACAAAGAAAATCAAAATTGCGACAAAACCTACAAAATTACTGACATTACAATATGATCATCATATTGAATAATAAACGGAACATAATTTTTAGTTGTCAATGCAGAGACTCGTCATAATAATCCTATGGTGCAAAAACCGAAAATGCTTATTCATATCATAATAATTCTATCGTGTAAAAGCTGAAAATTAAATTAATAATAAATGCAAAATTAAAATCTATAATAAATAAAATAGAAATGAAAAATAATAAAATCTAAAATAGATACAATAAAAAATACAAAATAATAAAAAAAATGCAAAATAAATCTAACTTTATCTTTCAAATTTTAAAAGTGAATACATAATGACACGATAGAATGATAGAGTGAGAATTTATAAGTAAATGATAGATTTTATACACGATAGGCTAAAAATTATAATAAATAAATAAATAAGTGCGAAAATCTAAAATTAGTAAATTGAAAAATGCAAGATAATGTAGATAAAATAAAATATGTAAAATTTCAAATTTCAAATCTTTCAAATATTTTTAAAATGAATATTGTGGGAATGTCATATAAATTAGAAAGTCCATACGATAAAATTGTGGGAATTCCATAAAAATTGAAAATTCATATATTTCAAAAACTGAAAACCCATAATGAATAAATAGATAAATGCAAAAATCTAAAATTAGTAAATTAAAAAATGAAAATAATGCATATAAAATAAAAAAAAATGCAAAATTTCGAATCTTTCAAATATAATATTATGGGAATTCCATATAAATAGGAAATTCCATATATTTCAAAAAAATTAAAATCCATAATGAATAAATAGATAAATGCGAAAATATAAAATTAATTAATAATTTAAAAATGCAAAAATCTATAAAAGTTAGAAATTTGAAATGGAGACACCACATTAAATGTAGGATAAATTGTTCACTAATGCTTTAATATATATAGATTAAGTAAAATTCATTTTTTCTTTTCGGATAATAAGAAAGAATATTTTTTTAAAAAAACTAAAAATTTAGAATTAATTTGACCCATAAAATATTAATTGTATTACTTTATTAATTATATCATTGTGGTTTTTGTTAATCATTTTATTTTTTTACGGAACATGTTAATCATTTTACTAAATTAGACATTCAAATTTACCCCAAATTTTATGATTAAAATTTCCACCAAATTTTATTAATTTTTTAATTTAACTATGTTTAAATTATTTTATTATCGCTCTTCCCCAAAAAAAATTGTTATCTTAAATGAAATTCTACGTATCTTAGATTATTAGTTAGTAAAAATATTCACTATATATTTCTTGATATAAATTATATCAAAAATTCTAATTGTAGTTAAAATTTAGTTCAATTATGTGTAATTTACAAGTAAATTAAAAAAAAAATGAGTGCTGTTGGGAACTAGTTTTGAGCGAATGTGTTCACAACCGATGTCCGAACTACTTTGTTGGACCAACCACATCAGCAGGCGACAAACAAATTAAGTGAAGCGATGCTGGCGAATCTGCTATGGTATTACTCCTAACGGCTAGTTGATTCCCTGCCCAGATCTTGCACACGAAGAATGGAAACCAAGATCTCTTAATCTGGGAAACTCTATTCTAAGGATCCGCACATCTATGGAAACAAGATCTTCAGCCTTAGAATAGAGGAAAGTCGATTCTCTTCAAATAGGAAGGCCAAGGATTGAATTTGATACGACGCATTACTGATCTACACCCTTGTGCTATTGAAAACTTTGTGAAGAGAGAATCATATTCCTTCCGTGTTCGTGAGTTAATTCATTAGAAGGAAGATATCCGATCAATCATTTCCTCGGGTGAATTGATCGATAGAGAGCTACAGTGTGCTTGATTGAAGTTGACAAAATCAATCAAGGGTTTCGAGGAAGTCGTCAAACTCAAGAGCTTAATTGAAAAGATCAAGGAGAGTCGCCAACAGGTTTCGACCAAGGGCAAACTTGAAGGAGGAGCCTTAAAGGGATTGAAGCAAGGTCGGGGAGATCTTCACCAAGACAGGGGGAGTGTCTTGGTTTGACAATTCAGTTCGCTTGGTGATTGGAGTTGGGCGAAACAATTCACTATTGTTGTGATCGAGGATCAAACCAAAACAATTAGTGAATCTCCTGGATTGGTATCCCCCAGATGTAGGCTTGTGCCGAACTGGGTCAACAAATCTTGAGTTCTTTATTTTCACAGTTTATTTACTTTCCGCTGCTTAATTACTTAAACTGTTTAACGAGTCCACGAAAGGTGCTTGAACTAGTTTTCAGGACTATTAAATTGGTTATCCACGCAAACAGACCTAACAATTGGTATCAGAGCGCACACGCTTTGGAAAGCGAGATCCAGACAAAAGGCATGGAAAACCAAGGCGGATCTGTAACCAGACCACCATTGCTCGATGGATCAAACTATGCATATTGGAAAGATCAAATGGAGGCTTTCCTCATTGCTCTGGACGAAGGGGCTTGGGATGCAGTAGAAAACCAATACCATCCACCAGTGAAAGAAGAAGACGGTGTAAAAACCATCAAACCAAGGAGTGAATGGACTGCTGCTGAGAAGCTTGCCGCTTCAAAGAACTCCAAAGCCCTGAATGCAATTCACAATGCTCTCACAAAAGATCAATACAGACTTATCGCTGGATGTAAGATTGCATACGATGTCTGGACTACTTTAGCCAATACCTACGAGGGTATGGCTCCGGTAAAGAAATCTAGAATCATTACTCTTGATGCACAATTTCATAAGATTTCTATGGATGATAATGAGTCTGTCGGCCAATATATTGGTCGTATCCGTGATCTAACCAACCAAGCTCTTCAGCTTGGCAAAGTATATTCTCAACAGGACATTGTAGGAAAAATCATTGGGACGCTTCCGGAAAGGTTCAATGCAAAGGTCGCAGCACTTGAGCTATACAAAGACTTTGATAAATTGCAGGTTGATGAACTAATGGGAATCCTACAATCATGGGAAATGGATCACTGTCCCAGGACCAAAAGTAAACCAGTGGCATTCAAATCCACGACCAAGGATGAGGAAGATTTCTCCGTGGAAAATCATGATGACTTCAGTGACGAAGAAGAACTGGCCATGTTGTCCAAAAGGCTAAATCAGATCATCAAGAACCGTAGATCTAGATTCAACTCCTCCATGAAGAAGGATGCCGGGACATCAAACTCTAAATCCACTCAGAAAGGCTCGAAGTCTCTCGACAAAAATAAACCAAAACCTTCAAGGATTGAGGATGACAAGGAGATCATATGCTTTGAATGTGGGGGAAGAGGCCATATGAAAAAAGACTGTGCCAATCTCAGACCAAAGGAGTCCAGCAAATCCTATCAAGTAACATTTAGTGACTCTGAAGATGAGAAGGAGTCTGATGAACATGGTGTAAACTATGGAGTAGCCTTCGTCGGCACATGGGATTCGGACAGTGATGATGAACCCGAAACAGGTATGGGTCCCAACTCAGTCAATATGGTTTCCTCTAACATGGTTCACTCTTGTGCCAGGAATCAAGATGAAAGCGTCAGTAAACTCAATGATCTCTACGAAGAAACGTTCGAGAAGCTGGAAATATCCATTGCTGAATCAGTAGAATTACATGTCGAGAATGAAAGCCTAAAGGAACAACTCCAGAGTCTCACATGCAAAAATCAGGAACTTGAAAAGGCGTCCACAGAGCTGTCTGGACTGGTGAATGAACTACGTGAGAAAAATGCTGAGCTTCAGAAAGAAAACAAGGAACTGGAGGTTGAAAAAGTTGACTATAAACTGTGGTACTATAGTATGCTTGGGAAGAAAGACGCTCTTCACACAGAACTCACCGAAGTTCAAGAGAAACTTGCCAAGGCTGAAAGCACTCTGGCGGCTCTAAACAAAGGAAAAGCCAAGTTAGATGATGTAATTGCTATGGGAAGACCGAGCAACAACAAACAAGGCTTGGGATATCAAGCCTCAACTTCACGAGGAGAAAAGAAAAGCAAGTTTGTGTCTGGAGGAATGCTAAGTGAACCCCGAACTATCAAGAAATCGTTCCATCCTGTAGGAAGAAACAAATGGACAAGGAGACCTCCACCTCCAATCCCACTCAGATGCGATTATTGCAAGCTTGAAGGCCACAAAACCAAAAACTGTGGAATTTTGGTAAAAGATCTACAAACAGGGAAACCCATCATCTGGCCAAATGACAAAATCAAGATGAAGCTAATCTCCATCAAGTGCGAATGGGTTCCTAAAATTCAGAACAAATGTCACGTTGCCTTTCTTTCACAAAAGAAGAATGCTGCAGACAAAGTGTGGTACTTCGACAGTGGATGTTCCAAACACATGACAGGAGAAAGGAGTCTGCTCAAACACTACAAAGAAATTAATGGAGGATTCGTTGTTTTTGGAGATGGAAAAAAGGGTGCCCTAATTGGTCAAGGGACCATTGAGAACAATGGCTCGAAGGAACTGTCACCTGTTTTCTTTGTCGATGGACTCCAAGCTAACTTGATAAGCATCAGTCAATTGTGTGATGAGGACCTTGTGGTGCAGTTTACCAAGAAAGATTGTCAAGTGCTCAATCAAGATCAAGAATGCATTATGAGAGGTTTGCGCTCTAAAAATAATTGCTATCATCTTGTTCAAACTTGCAATTTTGGTGCAGCTGCAGGTAAGGATCACATCACATTATGGCATGAAAAGCTTGGACATCTTAACTTTAAAGATCTTATCAAACTCAGCAGAACCGGGGCAGTCAAAGGTCTTCCTCAATTCAATAAATCAAGTATAGTTCTCTGCAACGAGTGTGCCAAGAACAAACAGCACAGGAGTTCACACAAACTATCTGAACTCCCTGGATCAACCAAGTGTCTTGACCTACTGCACATGGATCTTATTGGTCCAATGGAAGTTGAAAGCTTGGGAGGTAAAAAATATACTTTTGTATGTATTGATGATTACTCCAGGTACACTTGGATAGATTTTCTCAGGGAAAAAGGCGACACATTCAAAGCCTTCGAGAAGCTGTGCAATCGACTCATGACCGAAAAGGACACCAAGGTAAAACGGATTCGAAGTGATCATGGACGAGAGTTCGAAAATCAATCCTTTGAAGAATACTGTGCTACACATGGAATTAAGCATGAATATTCGGCGCCAAAAACACCTCAACAAAACGGAGTAGTCGAAAGAAGAAATCGAACCCTACAAGAAATGTCTAGGGTGATGCTCAACTCAAAGAAAGTGGCTGAATTTCTTTGCGCCGAAGCCGTGAACACAGCTTGCTACACCATAAACCGAGTCTACTTAAGGCCAAACTCTCTTATGACTCCATATGAGATTTGGAACGGTAAAAAGACCTCAATTACTTACTTTCATATTTTTGGTAGCAAATGTTTTGTTCTAAATGACAGGGAACATGTTGGGAAGTTCCAAGAAAAAAGTAATGAAGGAATATTTGTGGGATACTCTACCACAAGTCGTGCATATAGAGTATATCTTCCTAAGACAAGGAAAGTACTGGAGTCCACAAATGTGACCATAGTAGATGTGACCAGCAAAGAGGATGTTCCTCCTCATGATGATGAAACTCCCAGTGGTCAGGATGATCAACACAGCTCAACTCCACCCACTTCTGATGAACAGTCCACCAAACGAGTCCAAACGCCAAGCATGGACACCTCGTCACGAGAAGCAGAACCTCAAAAGGACCTAAATGGACGCATTCACAAGCATCATGACCCTGAAGACATTATTGGTGATGTAAATGAAAGGAGAAAGACTCGAGGGAAAAAGATCGACTTTAAAGAGCTTGCAGGCTTGCACTGCTATACTTCAAAGATCGAACCCTCAAGAGTTGAAGAAGCACTTCAAGATGAACACTGGATAAGTGCTATGCAGGATGAACTACTCCAGTTTGAAAGAAATGAAGTCTGGACCCTAGTTGAAAGACCTCAAGACAAGAACATAATCGGAACCAAGTGGATCTTTCGCAACAAAAGTGATGAAAAAGGGAACATTACTAGAAACAAAGCTCGATTAGTTGCTCAGGGTTACACCCAAGTCGAAGGTGTCGACTTCAGTGAAACATTTGCACCTGTAGCAAGACTTGAAGCTGTCCGACTACTACTATCGATCGCATGCTCGCTAGGATTCAAGCTTTTTCAAGTGGATGTCAAAAGTGCCTTCCTAAATGGCTGGCTGAATGAGGAAGTATACGTAGAACAGCCTAAAGGATTTGAAGATCCCCATCATCCTCAACATGTCTACAAGCTCAACAAGGCACTCTATGGCCTAAAACAAGCTCCTAGGGCTTGGTACGAAAGGCTCTCCAAATACCTGCTTGAACATGGATTCGAAAGAGGGAGCTTGGACAAGACTCTCTTTATCAAAAGAGAGAACAAAGGGATCCTCATTGCTCAAGTCTACGTCGATGACATTGTTTTTGGATCAACACATCATGTGCTCAAAGACCAGTTCATCGAAATAATGGGTAAGGAGTTTGAAATGAGCATGGTAGGAGAACTAACTTACTTTCTTGGTTTGCAGGTTGCTCAGAAGAAAGATGGAATATTTTTAAGCCAAACCAAGTATGCCCGAAACATTGTTAAAAAGTTTGGCATGGAGTCCAGCAAACCAGCTCGAACGCCTATAGGGACTAATGACAAAATGAGCAAAGATCCTAGTGGTCAAAGTGTTGATCAGAAACTCTATCGAAGCATCATCGGAAGCCTTCTATATCTAGCTGCAAGTAGACCAGACATAAGCTATGCAGTAGGTGTTTGTGCTCGTTACCAAGCCGACCCCAAGGAATCACACCTAAAGGCTGCCAAACGAGTGATCAAATATATCTCAGGAACCAGTGATCTTGGTATTTGGTACTCTAAAGAGTCTAATCTTTCATTACTTGGTTATAGTGATGCAGATTGGGCAGGTGATGCGGATGATCGAAAAAGCACAACCGGAGGATGCTTTTACATTGGAACCAACCTAGTTAGTTGGTATAGCAAGAAACAAAGTTCCATTTCCCTATCAACTGCCGAAGCTGAATACATTGCAGCTGGAAGTTGCTGTGCACAATTGCTATGGATGAAGCAAATGATGCTCGACTATGGTATTGATCAAGAAGTCCTCACTATACTATGTGACAACATGAGCGCGATCAACATCTCAAAGAATCCAGTTCAACATGGGAAACTAAGCACATTGAGCTCAGGCATCATTTCATAAGGGATCTTGTCGAAGAAGGAATAGTGTCCATACAACATGTCGGAACTACTGAGCAGCATGCGGATATCTTCACTAAGGCTCTTGATCGAGAAAGATTCGAAAAATTGAGAAGAGATCTCGGGATATGCATGATCACTTAAATCCCTAAATCCATGGAATAAGTTTTATTTTTGCAAATTTCCTTATTTGAAATTAAGTATATATATTTTATTACCTTAAAAATTGTATTTGGAACTAACTATATTTCGTTCAAGACTTGATTTGCAGAATCCAATCCATACCTTGAGAAGAAGAGTAAAATTTATTGAAATCAAATTTGAAGTTGATGTGACAGGCGCGTGAGGCGGGAACGGTTACCTGCAAAATCACGTTCAAAAACGTGATGATTGTGGTTATGGGAAGTTGTGATCTTCTTTCCTTCTTTAATCAAGGGAAGTTTCCCTTCTTCTTCACCAAAATCCGTCTGTGATATTATTCCCTTAAGCTATTCTTCTCTCGATCTCATATAATCTCTACAGTCTCTCTTATTTTGTAACAAGCAAACCAATATTCCTCTTCACTTGTTCTTGCCAAAAGTCTTTCTTTCAGCTACAATGGTGAAGACACGAGGAAGCCAAGGTTCCAAATCACAAGACCCGACCCCCTCCTCGACTGCCGGAAGCAAAAAGGGTATCTCACCCGAGGAGTCCAGTGCCAAGGGATGTGCGAAGGCTGTACAGAAGGCGATCATGGAGCAAACCATCTCTGAAACTCCATCCTTAGTTGCTGTGCCATTTCACTCCTCTTCTCCTTCCACTGCCGGAGAAAGGGGAACCCCCGGTGGTGTTCAGGATCCTCTCGACATTCGAGCCGAAGTTGCTGGTGCCATGGCCTTGAAGAAGAAAGACTCAGAGGCTCCGAAGACGAAAGGAAAGGCTGTCTCTGCATCAAAAACCAAGGAGAAGGCTGTTGCAAAGAAGAACGCCTCCGTAAGTGAACTTGTGGAAACTGAAGTTGCCAAAGCACTCAAGCCCTTGGACTCTATTCTGGAGAACCTGCCAACCATGGGATCGAAATCGGTGAATGTACCTGCTGCACCCTCAAAATCTGCACCCCCCAAGGATGCACAGAAGGTGTCCACTACAAAGCCTAAGAAGAAAACTCCCGCGAAGAACGCTGCTGTGGAACCAAGTGGTGTGACTGACCCTGCGCCCATCATCACCACTGAAGCAACCCCTGATGATCCTCTGCAAACCACTGCCCCAACTACTCAAACCAGTTCACCAAAGGCGACGGAACCCGTCACTGAACCACTGGACGAAGAGGAACTCGACTCAGACTATGTTCAAGAGGATGCTGATGAAAGCTCTGGAGATGAATCAATGATCGACATAAGTGATGATGAAAGGGAATATGCTGTGAACCTGATCACTGAAGAAATTGCCTGGACTGCCAGTCAAAAGCAAAAGCATATGTTGAGACCAGAACCTGAGGAAATTGTACCTGTCAAAGAAACAGTTCAAAAAGAAATTGAACAGGAAGAAGACGAAGAAGATGAGGAAACTTCAAGCTTCGATGATGATGTCAACATAGAATCGGGAGGAGACACGGAACATTTTCAGGAAGATGCCCCTGATCCAACTGAGGGGGAGAACCCAACTGAAGAAAAGTCTGAAGAATTGGGGTCCCAAGACACCCAAAGCGAAGATGCTGAATCCAATGAAGAATCTGAAGAGGAGGAAGGCGAATTTGTAGAAGAAGTTGATGAAGATGCTGAAGCAGATTCTGTTGAAGAAGTTGAACCATAGACTGAGCCTCGTGTACCAACTCCACCTGCCAGGAGTTCACCCAAGGAGTCCGAACCCAAAAAGCGGACTCGTTCTGAACCTGAAGCCTCTGCCAAAGCCTCTGGATCCAAGAAAAGGAAGATTGCTGAATCCTCATCCGAGGACCATGAACCTGAAATCATTGATGCTGGGAACGCGATTTCCATTGACTTCTATTATGAAGTATCCAAGCACTACTTCTCAACTGTCCTGGAGAAGATGAAGGTCCATCCAGAAATTCGCTTTGCTGCGGAACGATACGAGGAGATGGGGTGGCACAAGTACCTGGAGGAGAGGTCCCTTTTGTTTTGGGGAACTGAGATCAAACAATACAAGGGACAGCTAGTTAGGCATTTCTATGCAAACCTGAGCTCCGAAGTCCTCAACACCAAGAGCCCCTGGCTCGAACTCGGCTATGCCCATGGAGAACTGTTTGAACTTAAAGCCAGGGCCTTAAATCGCTTTCTCCAGGTACCCCGCACTTCTCTGAAATCTGTTTACTCTCGAAGTGCAAAATTCCCTATGAACACTATTGCTGAAACACTCTCTGGAGTGGAAGGGAAGAGATTTCAAGGAAAAGGTTTAAGTGCAGGAGTTCTGACTCAAAGGTTTGCTATGCTGTATAAATTGTGTGCTCACAATATCATGCCCACTGCTGACCATTCTGTTGTGTCGAAAAGCATGTGTAAACTGTTGTTTGCTATAGACCAGAAATATGAGATCAATTATGGTGCACTTGTGCTTGAACAAATGCTGGGGTTTGCTGGAAAAGTCAAGAGGAAGTACAACACCACACTTCCATTCCCTGGTCTCATCTCGGAGTACCTGAAGCACCTTCACATCATGGGAAGCAAACATGATCGTCCTGAGGATATTGCTGACTTCAAGCTCTCTGCCAACTTTGCCAAGAAGAAGCCAGACCTGGCTGGACCAGAGGGAAGGATCCCTGCAAAGGATGCTTTTTCCCAGCTTCGTGATGATCTCACTGACCATATCAATCATCTCAAAGTGTTGGAAGCTCAAGTTCATGTGCAGGTCCAATCCGCGGAAAAGATGCTCAGGCAGCTTCCTGATGTCTGGTCGGATGAAGATGAACCATTGGATACCAATCCAGAGGAGGAGTCCAGCGAGTCTGATGCTGATTCCTCTGATGCCTCAGAGTGATATGCCCTTTTTGGGCAAAATGTGTGCCAGAGGGGGAGTGAAGTTGATCTAACCGATGATGTTGATCGGTTCCTCTGGACACTTGAAGGAAGGAGTCTGCACCACCACCTCTGCTGCTGCTGCTGGGTAAAGTTTTTTTTGCACTTTATGAACTTTTGTTTGAACTGATGAACAATCGCACTATGGCCTGTAATAATTATTTTGTGCTCTTACATATCTTATTTCATCATGATTGCCATGTGCTTGTTTTGTTGTGAATGCTCCTAGATTTCTAATAGGCGTACTTGTACGGAGCATTAGGTTAGTTTGTCTTGCCTTGGGGAATACTTGTAATCGGTGGTTGGGAATCAATGGGAAGTTCTCCTTAATTCTGTTCTTGTATTTATTGTTTAGACATCGGTTGGACCAACTCATAAACTGGCCCACATTCTGCCAAAAAGGGGGAGATTGTTGGGAACTAGTTTTGAGCGAATGTGTTCACAACCGATGTCCGAACTACTTTGTTGGACCAACCACATCAGCAGGCGACAAACAAATTAAGGGAAGCGATGCTGGCGAATCTGCTATGGTATTACTCCTAACGGCTAGTTGATTCCCTGCCCAGATCTTGCACACGAAGAATGGAAACCAAGATCTCTTAATCTGGGAAACTCTATTCTAAGGATCCGCACATTTATGGAAACAAGATCTTCAGCCTTAGAATAGAGGAAAGTCGATTCTCTTCAAATAGGACGGCCAAGGATTGAATTTGATACGACGCATTACTGATCTACACCCTTGTGCTATTGAAAACTTTGTGAAGAGAGAATCATATTCCTTCCGTGTTCGTGAGTTAATTCATTAGAAGGAAGATATCCGATCAATCATTTCCTCGGGTGAATTGATCGATAGAGAGCTACAGTGTGCTTGATTGAAGTTGACAAAATCAATCAAGGGTTTCGAGGAAGTCGTCAAACTCAAGAGCTTAATTGAAAAGATCAAGGAGAGTCGCCAACAGGTTTCGACCAAGGGCAAACTTGAAGGAGGAGCCTTCAAGGGATTGAAGCAAGGTCGGGGAGATCTTCACCAAGACAGGGGGAGTGTCTTGGTTTGACAATTCAGTTCGCTTGGTGATTGGAGTTGGGCGAAACAATTCACTATTGTTGTGATCGAGGATCAAACCAAAACAATTAGTGAATCTCCTGGATTGGTATCCCCCAGATGTAGGCTTGTGCCGAACTGGGTCAACAAATCTTGAGTTCTTTATTTTCACAGTTTATTTACTTTCCGCTGCTTAATTACTTAAACTGTTTAACGAGTCCACGAAAGGTGCTTGAACTAGTTTTCAGGACTACTAAATTGGTTATCCACGCAAACGGACCTAACAAGTGCCAACTAAAATTTAACTAGATTTTTTAAGCTAAAAGAAATTACTAGATTTTAAATTTTATAGTATAATTTATAATTTTTTTGGCACAATATAACGTATTATCAAACATAAAAGATATTTTAAAAATACCCAAATGAAAAAATTAATCAATCAATCAACTAATAATTTTGTACCATATTAGTAATATATTATTAGTACGGAGTATTAGCCATTAGCAAATAACAAAAAACAAAAATAGGTGCAAGCAAACCAATATCAAAATATAGGGATCAATCAATAAAAATTACAGTAGTAGTAATTTTGTACCATAATAACAATTAGCGGTCCATGTTTACCCAAAAACAGAAACAATTACTCCGGAATTTTCTATTAAAAAAAAAGTACTAATAACCCATATAATGTTTTTTTTTTTTTTTTTTTTTTTTGAGGAACAAGGTTATTTCATTAATCACAACAAAACTACTGATTACATCAGCAAAGAAACCACTTGGCCTAAACAAGGCACCTATTACACTGATCAAGACATCAAATAACCCACACAGTAACAATGCTAAAAGGGTTCCAAAAGAAGCCAGCGAATTCCTCATCTACCAGGACTCCTATTGCCACAAACTCAATGCGTGAATATCTGGTACGAAGCTTTCGAGCATGAGGCATGGTAATATAATCACTCTCCCAAAAACATCGATATAGTCCGTCCGCATCATTTCTACGGTAAACTCTCTTTTCATGCTCCCATGTATTTAGCCACAGTGGCATTCCATCCACTAGAAAACAATCACATCTCCCTTGCTTTATCGCACTAAGCCAATGCATTGAGAAGAAAACAGGCCAAACAAGGATAAAAACAGGACCAAAACTCTTTGAGATGGCAGGTTGAAAAAACGGCTAAGGGGAAAATGAGGAGCAAAACATCGACGATCACACCAAAATCACTTCAAAGCTGCAACATTGGCTAAGCTGGTGTTAACCAAAATTTCCATGAAAGCAAACAATACCATCAATCCATATCCCTCAACCTAAACATACTTTCTCTCCAATAATTCGTCCCACAAAAAACTACCCATATACTGTTCTACCAATGACAATCCCTATACTATCCAGCGCCCAAACTTCCCCAAAAACAAAATATAAGATCAGCAACTTCGATCGCTCTACAAATAACAAACAAATTTTTTTTTTCTTTTTCTTCTTCTTCTTTTCTATTATATATTCTCTTTTATTTCTTTCTTTTTTTTTTCCAGCATTCTTTGTTCTATTCTGTTTTCTTCCTCTACCCAGTTCCTCCTTTATTTTCTTTCCATTTTCCAACCAAAATTTCTCCCTTCCGGGATTAACCACCCTGCTCAACCATAAACCATAAAAAACTCTCGTACCACCATAAATGTCAACTTCCATAAAAGCAACACTCATTCTCCCTCCCATTTTCATTTTTATGCGTTCTACCCACCCGGTTATAAACCTTCCTTCTCCACTTTGTTTCCAGCAACAACAAAAAAAACCGCAGGCACCGACTGATTTTTCTATGTGCTCATATATGTATACTCCTCATTTTCCGAAGGGACAACAAGGTACTGAATGGCTAAATTAAGTACTGGTTTCGGGAGCACTTAGGGACAATAACCCATATAATGTTAACTATGAATAACTCTTTTTTTTTTAGGTGAATACCAGGGTATCCCCGGGTCACATTGGACCCAAGACTAATCCCTCGAGGATCTGCAAGGGCAATTAAGGGCGTCTCTTGATAATGGCCAAAACTGACCATTATTTCCAATCCATTTCCGTGTCTGAGACGGACATTTTGATCGTGTTTCCATCTTATTTTAATAAGAAAGCAGTTGAATTTAACAGATTAATGCTAGTTTGTAAAAACATCGAGCCGGTAATAAAAAGACACAAAATATGCAATTTTAAATTGTATTTGTGTTAGAAAAATCCAAAAACATGAAAAAAGGAAAAAGAAAAGAAAAAGGAAAAAAGATGGGAAAAAGATAAAAAATCCCACAACTGAGAAGTGGTTAAGTGTTGGGAAGGGATGCAGAAGAGCTAATTCGAATTACTATGGCCAATTCGAGTTAATTCGAATTGGCTTGAATAATTCGAATTAGGGAAAGAAGCCAAGAAACCCTCATCCAATTCGAGAAAAGACCAATTCGAATTCTTCACAACAATTCGAATTGACAACTGAAGGCCACATTTCCAGCTCAAGGAAGAAATCTCACAATTCGAATTAATTCGAATTGGATGAGATAATTCGAACTTCACTAAAAAATTCATCAAAAGCTGTGGAGCATGAGCACAACATTGGTGGGCCTAGGGTTTCGAAATTTGTCTATAAAAGCAGACCTTCCACAACAGAGCAAGAGGATGAAGAATTTAACCAAAAAGCAGCTGGGACAAAAAGAATAGCAGGAGGTTCCACACCCCTTAAGGGTTAGGTAGGTAGTTTAGTTTAGTTTAGTTTAGTTTACTTTCCTTGCAAGTAGTATAGTGTTTACATGCTTTGATCTTAGTATAGTGTAGAAGCAGTTTGTGTAACCCTTAGAGTAGCCATTTCCAGAATTTTTACATGCTTTCTAGTTAGAATAAACCCTACCCTCAAGTTATTGATGGTTTTGGGTTCTTTGTTTTGCTTTCAAAGTGTCAATACAAGAAAAATTTCCAGAAATGGTGTTATTCATGTGTTTTGGCACCCTTTAATGCTTTCTTTAGAAATAAATGCTTAGCATGTTTGTTTGTTTCAACTAGGTTACATTTATTATGTCCTAGTTGACATTCAAACTTAATAAATGCATGTTTGGTGGGTTTTTGGCTTGATTTTGTGCCTTAGAGCTTCAAATAAGTGTTCTTAGGTTTTAGACGTTTTTAGGATCTGTTAGAATTTACCTTTATGCCTTATTTTCCTGTCTTGATTTTATTTTATGCTGCCTTAGATAATTTGAGTGTTCTTAGTTTATTGATGTAGTTCTTAGATAACTAGATGTTTTAGGTTCTTTGATCTTTGAATCCTTTGTTTGTAGAAATAGGGTTTAAATCTCGCCAATACCCACTGGACATGTGTATGTTTATTTCTTGAAAACCTCACTAGGGTGGCTGTGAAGTGACATTGATGTGAGATGAGGGATTTGGTAAATCTAAACCCATCATTAACAGCACAGTGTACACCTAACCCATACTTGTGAGAACAAAAATTATTATTGTTCAAAAATGTATAATTCGAATTGAGGCAATTCGAATTATCTCGAATTGCCTAAGAAATTCAAATTGCATAACAAAAAAATTTTTCTCATGTGGTTTCCAACCATTTCAAATTCTCTAATTCGAATTAATTCGAATTGATTCATACAATTCGAATTGGCATGAGGAACCACATTGTATCCATTGCCGCCCCCTCATGCCTTAGTTTATCTTCTATCCCCAACCAATTCGAATTGCCTAATTCGAATTAATTCGAATTGCTGGACAATTCGAATTCACCCTTCCCCTTGAGGTATATGCCTTAGTCAATTTGAGCAAGGAAATGACTTCATCAATTCGAGTTGTCCAATTCGAATTAATTCGAATTACTCAACAATTCGAATTAGATGATATCTCATTCCTTTGCAAGGATTAATTGGGTAAGATCATACTTCATTCTTCATGCATTCTCAATTAGAATTGCCCCAGTAATTCGAATTGAACTATCCCTTCTATTTTGAAAACTCCAAAAATATTTTTCTTCCATGATTTGTGTAAGTTGCATGGATGTATTGGGCCTAGGCCCAATTCATCTGATTTCTAACCATTACACATTTCAACCCATTAGTGTCCACTTATTGTGTGCTTAACACCCACACAATACCAAAAAAATTTCTTACTTTTATGTTTTTCTCTTTCATTGTGTGTATGAACGGATAATGAGAAACACCACAGATTAATGTTGGTGAAAGGTCCCTTCACAGGGATATCGATTAACCCGTCTTCTGTGTGTCAATCATTATCTGTTATTTTGCATGATCTGGTTAGTGGTTGGTGGAAGCTTCGGCGAGCGTTCTCTTCACTAAGAGTTTCGATTAGTCACTCAGCCAATTCCTAATCAGATACAGTTTTAATTTTCCTTATCTTAATTTCTCAACCTGAATTCAAGTTGCAATAGCATTAACTGATGTCGACCAACATCAGTTAAGACATATTACAGCAAGAAATATGTGGGTTTTTCTTCCACTCATAGACAAAAGAAAACTAAATGACGGCGGTCCCCGTTGTTTGGAATTCTTTCTGTCTAAAATCAGTCATCTGAGAAAATTGGGAACCGGACAGCAGATGTTTGCAGTCCGGAAAACCCCAACTATCTCTGGCACTCCTTTTAGCCGATTTCTTCTCATCTCAGGCTAATCCACCTTTGTGTATCGCATTCTGTCTAACCCCACCATATATTTTGGGGTATTTTATTTTCCTTTTTATATACTTGTATGCATGATACTATTATGTAGATGTTCCGGTCATATCATTATTTTGGGGATCCTTCCCCTTGGACACAGAAGTCTTGATTTAAATCTGATGTTGCATAATAAACTTCCAACAAAAATTCCTTTATAAAATCCGGATCTGAGTAAGGGATAAATTCAACAGTTATGACTAATTCATATTCCACTGGGGGTTGATTTTGAGAGCTTAGAAGCAGAGTCAGCGATTAGGTCTCACCTAGACTGAAAGGATCTGTGTTTTAATTGAGAGTTTAGTACCTGTCTAGGGAATGATTTTGAAATATCAATTGGTTTCTCAAAATTGCTGTGTGTTGGAAATCTGATATTAGATATCGCATTAAGTCAATATCCACTTGGGTGTAGATGAGATGTGATAAATAATACTAGAGGAACAACATATAGGCCTTGGTGAATTTCTAAGGTGAGGTCGAGTATTCCTTCGACTACTATCTTCTTCTGCCAAAGTCTAGAATTGAGTCCTGAATGAGTACATCCAGAGTAGGTTCATTTATGGATCTGTTTCATTCAGTTTGTATCTCATAACTACCCAGATAATGTAAGCCTTGTGGCTTATTGATATCTCGGGGGTTCTTGATCTGCATCTGGTCACCAAGAGCAGGGGCTCTTTTATACTAACGGAAAGAGACGTTTTTAATGCTTCCGAGTGATAGATTTAAATGCTTTCTTTACAGTTTTTTTTACTGCTTTCTTTTAAAATGCTTTCATAGAGGTCACTCGGAAGAATTAGGGGTTGTCCATCTGTTAAAAGGTTTGAGAGTTATGGAATGGTTTGGGGCTTGATTTGAAACTTTGGGTGTGACATGGGGGAATGATAGGAGTACTTGGCATGTCAACTAATGCTATGTTAGGTGTTGCTTATCCACCACAGATATATAATGTAACTTCACAAGGCCTGTGAAGGGAGTTATAAGTCTGTGGTATCTTAGATTTTGAGGTCGTAAGAGCATGCAAATTCTCACCGTAAGTACCTGTCTGTTAATGGGAACATGGTGTAGAAAGCATGAGAGTTAGCTAACTAGAGGATTATCCCAAGCTGAGATCTGTGTATTAAAAATGGAAGTTTAATTGTGCTTCATCTGAATCTTGTCCAATCTTTATTATTTCCTCACTGTCCCTTCTGTCATATTTAAACCTGCTTTCTAGATAGTGTAGCATAATTTTATATTGCTTTCGTATTATAGATTTAATTCCTTTCTTCGATCTAGTTTACCATGCTTTGTAGAATAATTTTTACTGCTTTCATGATCAGGTTTAATTTATGTCAAGTAGTTGTTAGAAACCCTTGCAAAACTTGAATCGAGTAACCGAGTGGAAAATCTTAGTAAACGACGTGGGCCCTGCTTCCATCGCACATCCTCCAGTGAACGATCCGGTACTTACTATAAATTACTGCAATTTTTGACTCCGTGCGCTTTCGGGAGCACAGTTTCTTGACACGAGTAAGTAAAAACATAACATTTGGGGAAAATACTCATACAGTGGGAAGATGTTCAAAAGCTTCATGGCAGGTGCTTTCGCGACAGGAAATTATGGGAAACATCATGGCGCAGATACCAGGGACTTTCAGGGTGACAGACTGAAGGTCAATCCCGGTTGCACCGTGATATTTGTCAAAAGTTTCATGGCGGGAAGGACCACAGCGCCGTTTGAGATTAAAACACCCCACATGAGTAATAAAAAGCGGGAATCATAATATATCCTTAAACCCCTTCCCTACATCATAACTCTTTTCATTTAATAAATCCACACCTGAGATTTCAGAAAATTACTCGTGTTAATGAAACTCGTCAAAAGTTTCATGGCGCCGTTGCCGGGGAGGATGCAACGCCGTTTACTAGGACAATTACACTCCTGATTTACTCATAGATAGTTTTTGTATATACTATCAAACCATCACTAACTTGGGGATTGTGAAGGTACTGTCAAAATCTTGATACCAACTGCTTATGCAACGGAGGAGGAGCACATTGCCGGAGCTACCGTTCGATCTAGAAATAGAAAGGACCGCTCGCCAACTGAGGGCAGAAGCCAGAAGACGGAAAGAGCAGGAGCGTCGGACCCGCACTTCACATGAAACATCGAGCAGCGATCTATCAGACATGGCAGATAACCAGAACATTCCCCCGATCTTACCCATAGACCAACCACCAAATAACCCTGGTAATGGAGCTGACGGAGGAATGGTAGAACATCCTAATCGTGCCAACGAAGAGGAGAATCTACCAAATCCCAATCAACAACAATACCAGCAATTCCACCAACAACCACCACCACCCTTAAACCAATTTCACCAAAACCAAAACATACCAAACCAACAATACCAAAACCAAGCTTTCAACCCAGCTCAGTTTCAGAACAACCCACAAGATCCACATAACTTCCAGCAATTCCCAATTACCACCAACAGTACCAGAACCAAGCTGAACAAGGAAATCAACAACAGCAGCAAGCAACGGCAGACTTCATGCAACCAATAGTAGAGCCCTATCTGGATGGACCTGGGAGAGCACACTTTCCTCCACGAAATTTCGAGCTCAAACCGGCACTCATTAATTTGGTGCAAAACAATCAGTTCTGCGGTGCAAATCATGAGGACCCTCATGATCATCTCCAGACCTTCCTGGAGCTCTGCGACACGATCAAAAATCAGGGAGTCTCTCCTGATGCTATTAGGCTAATGTTGTTTCCATTTTCTTTATATAGTGGTGTCAGGGACTGGTATAAGTCATTGCCTATCAATCAGAGGAGCACTTGGGCAGACTTGGTGAGGAGCTTTTTGCTGAAGTATTTTCCAGAATCAAAGATTGAGGAAGGACGAGCTAAGATTGGAGATTTTAAAATGAAGCCAGACGAGTCATTATATGATGTGAAAGAAAGATTCTTGGGCCTCATCAGGCGATGCCCCCAACACGGGTACGCACCATGGGAGCAATTGAGGAAATTCTACGGAGGACTCACCCACCCATGGAGAACAATGTTAGACGCTGCTGGCGGACGACATTTACTCCACCTGCCTATGGACTAAGCTTGGGAGAAGATTGAGACAATGTCTGTCAACAGATCCATCCTAAACACAGATGATAGGAAGGAGGATCCTCCTAGAAAAGTCTTTGCTGTAAGTGAAGGGAAAACAGATTTTGAAAAATTGCAAGAACAGGTAGCTGCGATACAGCTGAGCCAGGATAAAGGGAAGGGAATAGACGCTTCCCAGGCAGGAACCTCATCAAACCAAGTTCAAACACAGCAATCGGGAGTTGTCTGTGGGCTGTGTCAGGGACCTCATCCAACTGATACATGCCAACAGATAGCTACCGAGAGTTTTAATTATGCCGGGAACTACCAAAATCGCCATCCCAATCTCTCCTATTCCAACAACAATGCACTTAATGCGCATTTGTTCCAGCCAAACCAGCCCAACCAGTTCGCAAATCAAAACTCACAGCAAAACTTCAGACCTCAGAATCAAGGATTCGTCCAGCAAAGAGTGCAGAACTTTCAAAATCAGAATCAGAATTTCCAACCTCAGATCCAAAAGAGGCCTAATCAGAACCAAGGCCAGAATTTCCAGAATTTCCAATCCCAACCTGATCAGAATCAACAATATAACCAAAGGCCACCATCTCGTCTGGAGAATCTGATGACTGAGTTTATAGCCAACCAGAAGGATATAAACCAACAACTGCAGTCATCAATCAAGAATGTGGAGACGCAAGTCACCCAATTGGCCAAGGAACTGCAGAACAGGGGGAAAGGAACACTTCCAAGCAGTACTGAAGCTAACCCGCAGTGTAAAGCAATCACATTGCGGGGAGGCAAGACTCTAAAAGGAATTGTTGGACATGGAAAAGAGACGACCGAGGAGGAAAAGGATCCAGTGGAGGGTGAAAAAGAAAATGAAAGGATTGAAGGAGGAGACGGTGTTGGACTGGTCGAGGACAAATCAGAAACAGCTGTTCCGCAGGCTGAAGCTGCAAAGGGAGCTGAAAAGGGTAGGGTTGAAGGGAAAAGGCAGGTAGAGCAGGAGGAGGTGATTGTTCTCAACAGCACATGCAGTGCCATAGTTCAGAAGAAACTGCCCGAAAAGAAAGAAGACCCTGGATGTTGCACGCTACCAGTACAGATTGGGAAGGCCAAAGTGAGCATGGGGTTATGTGATCTAGGATCCAGCATCAATGTGATGCCCTTAGCCATGGCAATTCGCCTAAGGCTCGGGGAGATTGAACCAGTCAAGATGAAGCTGCAGCTTGCAGACAGATCAATCACAAAGCCCGTAGGAATCCTCAAGGATGTGGTAGTCAAAACCGGTCAAGTTCTTTTCCCGGTTGACTTCATCATCCTCGACATCGAAGAGGACTCTGAAATGCCACTTATCCTGGGACGCCCGTTTCTGGCCACTGGCGGTGCACTGATTGATGCCAAATCTGGAAGAGTCACATTGAGGGTCGATGACAAAGAAATCACCTTTGACATGGAACAGCTGCAGAAATTTCCGAATGAGGGATCTTGTTCCATATTTGATGTAATAGAAAGTAGGAGTGAGGATGAGAGCATAAACTCTGTGACTGATGAGCCAAACAAAGTTTCAAAACAGGTACTGAAGCCTGAAGGTGCGGAGCAACCAAGGAGCTGCAACGCTGTCCACTTCGAGGACCCTATCTCTGGGGAACTTGAAGAATTCGATGGGGTTGAGTTCATCCCGGAGGAAGAGGAAAGCACCGCTGAGGAGGAAGTGGATCCTGTACTGACACAGGATCCTGAAGGTGAATCTGATCTCTCTCTCCCATCCATTTCTCGCAAATTACTGCCTTCCGTTGAATGCCCACCAGAGCTTGAACTTAAAATACTTCCGGATCATCTTAAATACGTCTTTCTCGCTGAACATAAAAGATTACCGGTAATTGTGTCTGCCAAGCTGACACAAGAACAAGAAAAAACTCTGGTAGACATTCTAAAGAAATATGTACATGCAATCGGATGGACCATTTCTGATATAAAAGGAATAAGCCCCTCTGTTTGCATGCACAGAATTTTAATGGAAGAGGAGTACAAGCCCTCAAGGCAACCACAAAGGCATCTGAACCCCCATATGCAGGAAGTGGTAAGGAAAGAAGTTATCAAGCTCTTAGATGCTGGTATCATCTATCCTATCTCTGATAGCAAATGGGTTAGCCC
Source organism: Hygrophila difformis (assembly GCA_030278955.1). Classification (NCBI taxonomy): domain Eukaryota; kingdom Viridiplantae; phylum Streptophyta; class Magnoliopsida; order Lamiales; family Acanthaceae; genus Hygrophila; species Hygrophila difformis. The sequence goes on along the minus strand of JAOANR010000003.1, from coordinate 37,018,397 downwards.
AGTGCAGGTCGTACCGAAACGTGGGGGGATCTGTGTAACGACTAATGAGCAAGGAGAAGAAGTGGCGACGCGTCCAGTGACCGGTTGGAGAGTTTGCATCGACTACCGGAAGCTCAATACCGCTACCAGGAAGGACCATTTTCCCTTGCCATTCATTGATCAGATGCTAGAGCGGTTGGCTGGGAGGGAGTTCTATTGCTTTTTGGATGGGTACTCTGGCTATAATCAGATTGTAATAGCTAGCGAGGATCACGACAAGACCACATTCACGTGCCCATATGGAACTTTTGCGTACAGGCGCATGCCTTTTGGACTTTGTAATGCGCCTGCCACATTTCAAAGATGCATGATGTCAATTTTCTCAGAATTTATCGAAAAATGCATTGAAGTTTTCATGGATGACTTCTCTGTGTATGGAGATACTTTTGATGAATGTTTGACTAATCTTGCACAAATTTTGAAAAGATGTGAGGACATCAACCTAGTTTTGAACTGGGAGAAGTGCCATTTCATGGTCACCGAAGGAATAGTGTTAGGTCACCGCATCTCGCGCGCAGGTATCGAAGTCGACAGAGCTAAGGTCTCAGTCATCTCAAACCTACCATTGCCTAATTCAATAAAAGTAGTTAGGAGTTTCTTAGGGCATGCCGGTTTCTACTGGAGGTTCATTAAAGACTTTTCTAAAATTGCCAAGCCGCTCACTAACTTGCTTTGTAAAGAAAATCCTTTCGTAATAAATGAAGCGTGTGTTCAAGCCTTTGACACGCTCAAAGAGATGTTGATTTCTGCTCCAATAGTGCAACCACCCGATTGGTCAATGCCTTTCGAGGTAATGTGTGATGCAAGTGATCTCGCTGTGGGTGCAGTTCTTGGGCAACATAAGGAAGGGAAGCATTGTGTAATTCATTACGCAAGTCATGCCCTGAATGAGGCCCAAATTAACTACACCACCACGGAGAAGGAGATGTATGCTGTGGTTTTTGCGTTTGATAAATTCAGACAATATCTTATTGGTACGAAAACCACAGTGTACACAGATCACTCTGCACTGAGATACTTGTTTAGCAAACAAGACGCCAAACCTCGATTAATCAGGTGGGTACTTTTGTTGCAGGAATTCAACATTATAATAAAAGATAGAAAAGGCAGAGGCAATGGTGCTGCTGACCATTTGTCTCGACTAGAAAACGATAAAAATGAGCTAGCCGTAAATGAGAATTTTCCGGACGAGCAACTGTTTGCCTTGCATCTTCATGATCAAGCTTGTCCGTGGTTTTCCGATATTGCTAACTTTTTAGCATGCGGAATAACTCCACCATTTCAAAGCAGGGGCCACAAAGCGAGGTTCAACCGAGATGTAGTTAACTACTTCTGGGAAGATCCTTATCTCTTCAAGCATTGCGCAGATTCGATTATTAGACGATGTGTAACTGAGCACGAGGCTTATCAAATCGCTAAGAAATGCCATGAGTCGGAATATGGAGGTCACCATGGCCCCACTCGAACAGCCCATAAGGTGCTCGAGTGCGGTTTTTATTGGCCTACCATTTACGAGGATTGCAAAGCGTTTGTTAAAGCTTGCGACAGATGCCAAAGACTAGGGAATATCTCCAAGAGGGATGAGATGCCTCAACAAGGAATTCTCACTCTCGAGATTTTCGATGTATGGGGTATTGACTTCATGGGACCATTCCCGACATCTGATGGGAACCATTACATCTTGGTAGCTGTCGATTACGTTTCCAAATGGGTTGAGGCCGTTGCACTGCCAACCAATGATGGCAACCAGGTCGTCAAATTTTTGAAAAATAACATTTTCAATAGATTTGGTGTACCCAGGGTGATCATATCAGATGGAGGAACCCATTTTGTTAATAAAGCATTTGCAAATCTTATGAGCAAAAATGGGATTCTCCACAAGATCGGCACGCCTTACCATCCCCAAACCAGTGGTCAAGTCGAGGTCTCAAACCGCGAAATCAAACACATACTCGAGGCCACTGTGGGGACAACTCGCAAAGATTGGTCACGTAAGCTCAATGATGCTTTATGGGCATACCGCACTGCATTCAAGACTCCCATTGGGATGTCTCCATACAGACTCGTGTTCGGAAAGGCCTGTCATTTGCCCGTAGAACTAGAGCATAAGGCTTACTGGGCCGTACGAACGCTCAATTTTGACTCACGAGTTGCTCAGAGTAAGCGCAAGTTGGACCTCAATGAAATTGAGGAAATACGTGCGCAAGCTTATGAAAGCTCGAGGATTTGTAAAGAGCGGACCTAGAAGTTACACGATCGTCGTGTTAAGTCTAAACACTTTTATGTTGGCCAGAATGTCTTTTTATTCAATTCCAGGTTGAAGCTGTTCCCCGGAAAGCTTAAATCCAGATGGGAAGGGCCATACGAAGTGGTGCACGTGTTTGAAAGTGGAGCTGTCAGGATCCGAACTGACAAAGGAGAGCTGGTAGTGAATGGACACAGATTGAAGGAGTATCTTGGGCAGTTCGACCCAGAAAAAGAAGCTCAAATGACAACAGAACCGGCTTATGCTCAATAAATATTATACATATATTTACTTACTTATTTATCACTTGCTCCACCTATTTTTATTGGGACAAAGTATCCAAAAATCAATTGAACATTTAGAGTACTAAGACTCTAAATGTGAGGATGTTGATATTTGGAGAAAACCTAATGCTTTCTTATAATTGTTTTGCAGGAATTCGAGGAACCAACAAAAAGAAAAATAAAGCTTCAAAAAACCAGGTTCCCGGTTGGGTTAATATTATATTTAATGAAAATTAATTCTGGAATTTAGAGAAATCTAAAATCCAGAATAAATTCATAAAATAAAATTGTTAACCCAACCTAATTTATGCAAGCAATATGTTTTAGATTCTAATTCTGTGTAGATATGTTTGCTTTTGAGTTCATCTTGATGAACATAAATTTCTTTAAAAACCTAAAATTTTTTTCTAGGTCTTGAATGTGGTTTATTTTTTCATTTCAAGAAAATTCGAATTAATTCGAATTGCTTGGAACAAACCATATAAGACATTTTGCCTTGGAAATTTTCACTCTCGGATTAGCTAATTCGAATTATGCAGGCAATTCGAATTAATTCGAATTGACATGCAAAATTCGAATTGGCACCCAAGGCAGAACTTCCGGATGTATTATTTGGCCAAGTATTGCAATTCGAATTATAAAGCAATTCGAATTAATTCGAATTGCCTGACCAATTCGAATTGGCATACAAAAGGCATCTTCCTCAGCAAGTGAGCAGTTCGAGTTATTCAAGCAATTCGAATTAATTCGAATTGGCCACAATAATTCGAATTAGCTCACTTGGGCACCTTGTGCAAATTTTGCCCTCAACCTCAAGTTCGAATTGTGAGTCAATTCGAATTAATTCGAATTGATCTCAGAATCCGAACTTGCTTTGTTTCTCTGTCTTTCAAGCCAATTCGAATTAATTCGAATTGGCCTGAATAACTCGCATCTCTCACAGAATGCACCAATTCGAATTAATTCGAATTAGTGCATAATTCGAACTCTCTTTTCCGAATCCTTTTTATACCCCCCTTTCCCTCTCATTTCCCTCACTTTCACTTTTCACATTTCCAAAATCCCCCGTTCTCTCTCTCGCGAAACCCTTCTTCCTCGCGAAACCAGTCACTCGTCTCGACCTTTCCTCCGTTAAAACTCGTCGGAAATGGCATCTTCGTCATCGAATCCGAGTGGGAGCAGGGGGTAAGTGTTTCTTTTTCATTTTCGCACTCGGTTTTCACAGTTTTCAGTTGTGTCCCTTCGTATTCCTTGTGAAATCGGGGTTGGGGAGGGAATGTGTTTCGTTTTTCATGTTGGGAAGGGTCGGAATATGGTCGGAGTATGTTAGGCATGTTCGGAAATGGGTTAGAACTGAGTAGGCAGAACCTAGGGTTTTAGGACTTTTGGTCATAACTGCCATTTTTAGTGGGTTCGAGTTTTCTGTGAAGAGAGGGCATCTCATTTTGAAAATAAGGGTTGCAAAACCTTCGAAAATCCGGTTTTTGTTATTTTTGTAGTGTTGTTTTACTGCCCTGCTTATTTTTGTATTGTCTATATTGATTTTGGTAACCTGTGAGTAGGATGAACACTGTGACATCTTCCTTGAGTCACTGTTATTTTGATCATTATATGCTTGATGATGATGACGGACAATGCATGTTGATGATGTCTAAGAATCCATGTTTTGAAGCATGATTTTTGGAAAGATTTATGCATGACATTGGTATGTACGGACCATTTGTGTTTGTTTGTTTTTATGGTTATATGTATTATATTATATGAGTATTTTTGTAATAAATGCTTTTGTCGGGTACATGTTGCCCGCACTTTGCAAACTCAATTCTAGAAGTTGATGTTTGTACATCCGGGATACATGGTACAGACGAAACCATGCCAAAATTTTTCCAACACTTTTGGCAAGTCATTTATGTGTAAAAAGACAAAATGATAGAATGTTCTTGGCATTAAAGGTGTTTGATCTTTGTCACTTTGGAACAAGTGGGGAATATTCATGAGGAATGTTTTGTTCTATTCCTGAAAAACCCGCTTTCCAAAACAAAATCCAAATGGGGGACCACTTACACCCCCAATTTTACTAAATAAACAAATCAACACTTTTTCATAAAAATCCAAAAATTACCTTTTGTGCATGCATGTTTGTTTTTATTTTCATTTTGTTGATCCTTTTATGCATACTGATGATTACATAATTCATCTCTTGCATTTGCCGTACATCATTAATCTCTCATCTTTCCTATCTCACATGATTTCAATCACTTTTCAAGTGATAAAAAAATCAAAATCCTTTCGTAGGCTCAACAACCTACGAAATATTCTCTTTTTGGTCCTTCGACCACCCAAAAACATCTTAGACTATTTATAGTCCAAGAAAAAAAATTTCTAAGGATCCAAGATCCTTATATCTCTCTTGCTTTCCTTATTTCTGCTACAATAAGAGTTAGATTTAACAATCCAGCTCTATGTTTTTCTTTCTATAAGTTCGCTTAGAAACCCATTAACTCACATTTAGAGCTTAGCTCAAAATGTGAGGATGTTGACTTTCAACTCGAATCCACTTATCAAAAATTTGTTAAAAATAGTTCCAACTCTTTTTCTCTCCAGGGATCAACTCATTATAGATTCCTTGATGGGTCTTCCAAAGACAACTCCAGATCGTGCCTTCTTGAAAATTGAGAGGCTGAAGAAAGAGGCAGAGGAAAATAGGGTGGCCATAAGGAATGAGCATAACTTGAATATGGACCACCAGATTGAATGGAGGTTCGAAATGAAGGACCATTGGTGGAATGCGATTCCAGAGGAAGAAAGAAATGATAGAGCGATGGGCCTCGAAAGAGACTTTTGCCAACATGTATGGAGCTTCTGGAATCAGGAATTTGATGAAGCAAGGTTCGATCAATGGTTTGACGACCCTAAGGTTCACTATGAGCGGATGGTTTGGAGAATGAAACGACAGAAAGCTTATTGGAACAGAATGCTTGAGACTCACTTCGGGGATAGAAGAGCATCCGCCTTTGATCCAATCCTCATCCAACCACCCGTTACAAGGGAAGTAAAAATGCATTATGCCCCCAAGATGCCTTCACCGCACTTAGTTGCGTCAACTGGTGTACTCTCCATGCCAGAGGCCTTTCCATTTACGTACAAGAAGGAACTATTCGACAATGGGACCATTTGCGGACCGGAGGAGCAGCTATGGCTGACAATGCGTGCAAAAGAGCGTCATACTGAAATGACATACAACTTCCGGGACTCTCTCCAGGCAGTACTGAACTACGGACAAGCCCACCACACTCCCATGCTGGATTCGATTATTGAGAAAACAAAAGCAGTCAGGAAACTGTGGGGGGAATACATGATTGCATGGGGAAAATGGGAAAAGGACATCAGGAAGTCTGTACTAAGACCGGGAGTAGTAATACCTCCGGAAAATGTGGAGATTATTCCAGTCTTCTTACCGCAAAGGATTCCGGCAGTTGAGCCCCGAGAGACTACAATGAAGGGGATGCCCAATTTCGAGCTAATGAGAGCTGAATGCATCGCAATGATTCGAAACAGATCATGGGACAGAATGGGACACAAGAGGAAACAGATCTCAGTCATGGGCAAAAACAAGTGTTTGGAGTTTCTCAACATTCCACCAATCCGAGACCTAGGACATCTAAAGGAAAAAGAGGCGGACATCATGGACACCTTGTACACGGAGATGAAAAAGAAGTTCCTCGACCTGCTACGTGAAATGGATGCAGAAGGTCTAAGGCACTGTCAAGAACACCGACCTCGTTTGCAGTATAACATGGGATTCCAAGGTGTCCTAGGCAGATATTTCACACTAAAATGGACTGCGCAACTCACAGCCATGTCTGAGCCTGAATTCATCCAAAAATTTCTGAAGATCAAACGACCGGAATTTGGATTGAGTGTTGAGGATGAAGAACAGATCATTGACGATTATGTTGATCCGACCTCCGAGCAATCTGAGCCTGCCGAATCTGAACCCTCTCAAACTGAATCCGAATCAAAGCCACCCAAGAAGAAGAGAAAACTGATAAAGTCGGCAGATAAAGAAAAGTCTGAAAAATCTGCTGAGCCTCAGATCAAAATCCAAGAACCTCCGAGCCAGCCAAGGATTATTCCCCCTGTGCCCAAATTCTATGATGAGCCTCCCAAGCAAAAAGACAAAGGCAAGAAGCCAGCTACTGAGTTATCCAAGAAAGAGCAGCTGCGCAAGGCCCAAGAACAAGCCGACGCAGAATTGGCAAAGAAAGCCCAAGAAGATGCTGATGCAGAAGCAGCAAGGATAGCTCAAGAAGAAGCTGAGATAGATAGGATTGAGGCACAGAGGAAAGCCGAGTACGATGCCCGACAAGCTGAAAGAGCAAGAAGGGAGAAGGAGGAGGCTGAGATCGAAATGGCAAAAGAGACGGAGGAGTGGAAGCAAAAAACGGAAGCCGCAAGGGCTGAGAAAAATCGACTTTGGAAAGAACAAATGGCCAAGGCAGCTGAGGAGGAGGCCAAGAAAGCAGAAGAAGATGCCAGGAAGGCAGAAATGGAGGAAATGGTGCACGAGAGCAATGAAAGACTTGAAGAGTCAAAGAAGAAGTTAGCCGAGCTTGCGAGTGATTTGAATGAAATAGCGGCACAAACTCTGGCGGCAGCCACTACTCAACCGCAACCCACAGTGCAAGAAACAGCGAGAACTGAAAGCAGTAGTGGTGACAAGCGAACGGACTTGGAAACCATAGAAAACTATTTTAAGGACAAGTCGTTTCAGCAAATACTCCAATACGATCTCAATATTCCTGTGGAACAAGGAGATGATATGGGGGAGGAATTCGAAGATTTGACCATCAGGAGGGAAGTTGAGGCATCACAAAAGGAATATCAACATGTAGTTGATCCTTATCTTCACGAGGACTTCCTAGACTCCGTATTCCCCGAAGATCCTTGTAATTTGCACGAGCAGGGAGCAACTCAACGAGGTGAAGAAACTGAGTTGGGACAAACTGAGGAAGAGCCACAACCGAATACACAGGTTGAATCAGAACCGCACGAGCAAACTGAACAGAGGGAACAGCCAAGGGAGAATTCCGACTCTGATGGAGAACAAGCAGGAACTGAAGGAACCCAAGAATCAACCGGATCAGTGCGATCGACTGATTATTGGGCCAACTCAACTTCAAGGGGCAGACTGGGTGTATCCACTAAGAAGTTCAGAAAATTCCGCATCAGGGATGACGCTGATATAATGAGGAGGTTCAACGGGAATGAGTAGAATGCGGGATGATACATGGCACTGGCTGGAGTATTCGTCCCTGATAAAGGATTCAGTCCAGAACTGATAGATCATCCAATGCTACTCAGGCTAAAAGAAAACCACGGATGGACTGAGTTCCTTAAGCATCACGCTGAACCCGGGATAGCAGAATTGGTTCGGGAATTCTACTGCAACATCAATGCCACACGAAAGACAAGTTGGGTGCGAGGTGTTGACGTAAACATCTCTGGATAATACTTGAACAACTTCCTTGGCACACCCAACTGGAGGTCAGAAATTCCGACATCTGAGCATTTCGAGAAGGGAGCAAGCAGGGCAGCTGACAGGCAATATCACGACAACATCACTAGGTCCCTTACTGCTGAGAGCTACACTGGTGAAATCCCCTTCAAAGCAAAGCACCTGAAGCTGGAGTTTCAACCCTCCTATGACTTCTACATGTCGAAGATTAGGCCAAACCCTCATGCACATGAAACATCTGGTCGAATGTTGAAGGGTTTTGCCAAGATTTGGCATGGACTGAAGATCAACGTGGGGGAGCAGATTTTTCATGTCATGACAACAAAAGTCACAAGCACCAGAGCTGCTGCTTTATGCTATCCCAACCTCATCAGGAGAATTTGTGAGGCCCAAGGAGTAGATCTAACAGTTTTTGCAGAGAGCGATCTTATTGATATGAGCCGGCCGATCCCAGTCCCAAAGACAAGGATAACTAAACCAGTTACATACATTATGCCGGAAGAATCAGACGCTCAATCCAGATACACTCCTAGGACACCAACAGCCGGACGCAAAGGACGCAAGAAGAAGGACCGTACTGAAGCGGTACCTTCAACAGAAGAAGCTGCAGTCACGCCAACAGAACCTGCTCCCACTCCCAGTCATCCTGCAACTGATGCTTCCGCCCCAAGCCAATCTAGAGCACATCCTGTTAGACCCTCTCACAGAAGCCAAAATGTCTCGCAATTTTCAGCTGATTCTCACACAATCGAGATTGTGAGCCGAATGGGAGAATCAATGGTATAGAGTGTTAAGACTCTCGCTGACGTCATTGTTTCGAATCAAGAAAAGCAATTTCAAAAGGAGGAAGAGTTCAGACTGATGATGCTCGCAAGAGAAGAAGAATTCAAAAAGAAAGTCAACGAGCGCGAGGAAAGGCAGGTTGAACGAGAGAAAAGACAAGCTGAGCGGGAGGCGAGGCAATATCAGGAAAGATTGGAGGCTGACGAGAAGAATAGGAAAATGTTCGAGATGCTGTATATCAATCAACACGAAATGATGAAGACCATCCTCAGCAAGTTCCCATCACCTCCAGGAGATGCCACCGGATCCTCCACACAGCCCACGGAGAAGAAAGACTAAGCTAAGTGATCACATTCATGCGAGCTCCATTGTAAACATCATGCATTAGATTCTCCATTCATTCAGTGCACTTTCAATCCTCACCATGGAAATCTATTGTAACTGATGTATATTTACTGCTTTCCACAAGAGAATTTCGTCTTGAGTTCTCTATTATTTGAAAAAGATGTGTGGCAGTCCAAGATGAATAAGTGATTGTCACGCCAAAAACAAGCTGTGACATGCTTGCATGCTCGCAGCGTCTTTTTACTGCTTTCAATTAAACAAACCAGCATAAAACAAGCATAAATCTGTCACCTAAATTCACATGTGAATTTAGGCTAAATTCACATGTGAATTTAGGCTGATGATGAAATTTTCAGACTATTACATTGGGATAAAACAACTAAAAATATGCATGACATGAATTCTTGAGGTTTTGAGCTATAAAAATCCAATGATATGATCACTTGAAAGACTGACAAACTTTCATGTTGAGAATTTGATTGAATAAGTTGCAAGAAATTTTTCAAAGGCTAAATTTGAGAATAAATGTATGACATGATCAAATCATACCATGTGAGATTTGAGCCATGAGTCACTATCACTCATTTCTTTCTTTGATTGTGTGAATCAATTCGATTAAAGGACACTAGAACTTGCAATTGGGACCGATTCAAGACCATGCCATATTCCCGAAATCGAGCAAATGATCGAGGCACTTAGAAAACCCAAAATTTTGGCTTTCGTTTGAATTCCAAACCCAAAAACATTTTCCCTTTAGGATTAACCAACTTGAGCCTTTAAGCCTAATTTTTCTTTGAAACCACTATATTATTCTCAGCCTTACAAAAAGACCAAGAAAATCAAACCCAAGTGTACATGAGCCATCCCATCAAGGCATTGTGATTTTTGATCATCAAATATGTATCAATCGGTATGCTATAAACCGATTCAAAAAAATTTCCAGCAAAGAAAAATAAAAAAATAAAAAAAAAAGAAAAAAGAAAAATCGTTGAGATCCATTCAACAAGAATAAATTGCAAATGACAAAGCAAGTAGACAAAGTCTAATGTCATGCAATAAAAAAAAAAGAGGAAGAAAAACAAAAGAAAGAAAGAAATAGAGATGATCATAAACATGTCAAGTCATGATGGAATAGTGTCGTGTCACTTTTTAGCCCAATATTTTCCTTTCCTACCAAATGTTACAACCGTATGCCCCGTTATAACCTTGAATAAGACCTCGGGATCTCGATTTGAGGAAATGAGTAGGTGGCGAATTGGTCCAATTGCAAGCTTATGGGAGAATTTAATTGAATTTGATTTTGAGCGTTGATGATAAAAGTCAATCTTGAGAGTGAGTGAACTTTCCGATTCTACTATATGTGAGGCTCTGTTTCTATTAATCAATGATCATGTCATGCTTGAATTCAAGGAGTAAGCCAATGGATTTTTCTAAACACTTATTCAAGAAGAATTAACAATAATGATTGGTTTGTGTGTTCACGCAAGTGAGAAGTATCATTCCATTAAACACTGCAACCAAGAGAGTTTAATACTTGTAATTTTGATTGTCTTATCCCAATATAAGAAGAATGAAATTTCTGAGGCCACGCAAATGGATTGAATATGCAGAGTCCAAGCTCCTAGGAGCACTGACTCTGACTGCTCGGGGACGATCAGTATTAAATGTGAGGATGTTGATAATGGCCAAAACTGACCATTATTTCCAATCCATTTCCGTGTCTGAGACGGACATTTTGATCGTGTTTCCATCTTATTTTAATAAGAAAGCAGTTGAATTTAACAGATTAATGCTAGTTTGTAAAAACATCGAGCCGGTAATAAAAAGACACAAAATATGCAATTTTAAATTGTATTTGTGTTAGAAAAATCCAAAAACATGAAAAAAGGAAAAAGAAAAGAAAAAGGAAAAAAGATGGGAAAAAGATAAAAAAATCCCACAACGGAGAAGTGGTTAAGTGTTGGGAAGGGATGCAGAAGAGCTAATTCGAATTACTATGGCCAATTCGAGTTAATTCGAATTGGCTTGAATAATTCGAATTAGGGAAAGAAGCCAAGAAACCCTCATCCAATTCGAGAAAAGACCAATTCGAATTCTTCACAACAATTCGAATTGACAACTGAAGGCCACATTTCCAGCTCAAGGAAGAAATCTCACAATTCGAATTAATTCGAATTGGATGAGATAATTCGAACTTCACTCAAAAATTCATCAAAAGCTGTGGAGCATGAGCACAACATTGGTGGGCCTAGGGTTTCGAAATTTGTCTATAAAAGCAGACCTTCCACAACAGAGCAAGAGGATGAAGAATTTAACCAAAAAGCAGCTGGGACAAAAAGAATAGCAGGAGGTTCCACACCCCTTAAGGGTTAGGTAGGTAGTTTAGGTTAGTTTAGTTTAGTTTACTTTCCTTGCAAGTAGTATAGTGTTTACATGCTTTGATCTTAGTATAGTGTAGAAGCAGTTTGTGAAACCCTTAGAGTAGCCATTTCCAGAATTTTTACATGCTTTCTAGTTAGAATAAACCCTACCCTCAAGTTAATGATGGTTTTGGGTTTTTTGTTTTGCTTTCAAAGTGTCAATACAAGAAAAATTTACAGAAATGGTGTTATTCATGTGTTTTGGCACCCTTTAATGCTTTCTTTAGAAATAAATGCTTAGCATGTTTGTTTGTTTCAACTAGGTTACATTTATTATATCCTAGTTGACATTCAAACTTAATAAATGCATGTTTGGTGGTTTTTGGCTTGATTTTGTGCCTTAGAGCTTCAAATAAGTGTTATTAGGTTTTAGACGTTTTTAGGATCTGTTAGAATTTACCTTTATGCCTTATTTTCCTGCCTTGATTTTATTTTATGCTGCCTTAGATAATTTGAGTGTTTTTAGTTTATTCATGTAGTTCTCAGATAACTAGATGTTTTAGGTTCTTTGATCTTTGAATCCTTTGTTTGTAGAAATAGGGTTTAAATCTCGCCAATACCCACTGGACATGTGTATGTTTATTTCTTGAAAACCTCACTAGGGTGGCTGTGAAGTGACATTGATGTGAGATGAGGGATTTGGTAAATCTAAACCCATCATTAACAGCACAGTGTACACCTAACCCATACTTGTGAGAACAAAAATTATTATTGTTCAAAAATGTATAATTCGAATTGAGGCAATTCGAATAATCTTGAATTGCCTAAGAAATTCAAATTGCATAACAAAAAAATTTTTCTCATGTGGTTTCCAACCATTTCAAATTCTCTAATTCGAATTAATTCGAATTGATTCATACAATTCGAATTGGCATGAGGAACCACATTGTATCCATTGCCGCCCCCTCATGCCTTAGTTTATCTTCTATCCCCAACCAATTCGAATTGCCTAATTCGAATTAATTCGAATTGCTGGACAATTCGAATTCACCCTTCCCCTTGAGGTATATGCCTTAGTCAATTTGAGCAAGGAAAGGACTTCATCAATTCGAGTTGTCCAATTCGAATTAATTCGAATTACTCAACAATTCGAATTAGATGATATCTCATTCCTTTGCAAGGATTAATTGGGTAAGATCATACTTCATTCTTCATGCATTCTCAATTCGAATTGCCCCAGTAATTCGAATTGAACTATCCCTTCTATTTTGAAAACTCCAAAAATATTTTTCTTCCATGATTTGTGTAAGTTGCATGGATGTATTGGGCCTAGGCCCAATTCATCTGATTTCTATCCATTACACATTTCAACCCATTAGTGTCCACTTATTGTGTGCTTAACACCCACACAATACCAAAAATATTTTCTTACTTTTATGTTTTTCTCTTTCATTGTGTGTATGAACGGATAATGAGAAACACCACAGATTAATGTTGGTGAAAGGTCCCTTCACAGGGATATCGATTAACCCGTCTTCTGTGTATCAATCATTATCTGTTATTTTGCATGATCTGGTTAGTGGTTGGTGGAAGTTTCGGCGAGCGTTCCCTTCACTAAGAGTTTCGATTAGTCACTCAGCCAATTCCTAATCAGATACAGTTTTAATTTTCCTTATCTTAATTTCTCAACCTGAATTCAAGTTGCAATAGCATTAACTGATGACGACCAACATCAGTTAAGACATATTACAGCAAGAAATATGTGGGTTTTTCTTCCACTCACAGACAAAAGAAAACTAAATGACGGCGGTCACCGTTGTTTGGAATTCTTTCTGTCTAAAATCAGTCATCTGAGAAAATTGGGAACCGGACAGCAGATGTTTGCAGTCCGGAAAACCCCAACTATCTCTGGCACTCCTTTTAGCCGATTTCTTCTCATCTCAGGCTAATCCATCTTTGTGTATCGCATTCTGTCTAACCCCACCATATATTTTGGGGTATTTTATTTTCCTTTTCATATACTTGTATGCATGATACTATTATGTAGATGTTCCGGTCATATCATTATTTTGGGGATCCTTCCCCTTGGACACAGAAGTCTTGATTTAAATCTAATGTTGCATAATAAACTTCCAACAAAAATTCCTTTATAAAATCCGGATCTGAGTAAGGGATAAATTCAACAGTTATGACTAATTCATATTCCACTGGGGGTTGATTTTGAGAGCTTAGAAGCAGAGTCAGCGATTAGGTCTCACCTAGACTGAAAGGATCTGTGTTTTAATTGAGAGTTTAGTACCTGTCTAGGGAATGATTTTCAAATATCAATTGGTTTCTCAAAATTGTTGTGTGTTGGAAATCTGATATTAGATATCGCATTAAGTCAATATCCACTTGGGTGTAGATGAGATGTGATAAATAATACTAGAGGACCAACATATAGGCCTTGGTGAATTTCTAAGGTAAGGTCGAGTATTCCTTCGACTACTATCTTCTTCTGCCAAAGTCTAGAATTGAGTCCTGAATGAGTACATCCGGAGTAGGTTCATTTATGGATCTGTTTCATTCAGTTTGTATCTCATAACTACCCAGATGTTGTAAGCCTTGTGGCTTATTGATATCTCGGGGGTTCTTGATCTGCATCTGGTCACCAAGACCAGGGGCTCTTTTATACTAACGGAAAGAGACGTTTTTAATGCTTCCGAGTGATAGATTTAAATGCTTTCTTTACAGTTTTTTTTTTATTGCTTTCTTTTAAAATGCTTTCATAGAGGTCACTCGGAAGAATTAGGGGCTGTCCATCTGTTAAAAGGTTTGAGAGTTATGGAATGGTTTGGGGCTTGATTTGAAACTTTGGGTGTGACATGGGGGAATGATAGGAGTACTTGGCATGTCAACTAATGATATGTTAGGTGTTGCTTATCCACCACAGATATATAATGTAACTTCACAAGGCCTGTGAAGGGAGTTATAAGTCTGTGGTATCTTAGATTTTGAGGTCGTCAGAGCATGCAAATTCTCACCGTAAGTACCTGTCTGTTAATGGGAACATGGTGTAGAAAGCATGAGAGTTAGCTAACTAGAGGATTATCCCAAGCTGAGATCTGTGTATTAAAAATGGAAGTTTAATTGTGCTTCATCTGAATCTTGTCCAATCTTTATTATTTCCTCCCTGTCCCTTCTGTCATATTTAAACCTGCTTTCTAGATAGTGTAGCATAATTTTATATTGCTTTCGTATTATAGATTTAATTGCTTTCTTCGATCTAGTTTACCATGCTTTGTAGAATAATTTTTACTGCTTTCATGATCTGGTTTAATTTATGTCAAGTAGTTGTTAGAAACCCTTGCAAAACTTGAATCGAGTAACCGAGTGGAAAATCTTAGTAAACGACGTGGACCCTGCTTCCATCGCACATCCTCCAGTGAACGATCCGGTACTTACTATAAATTACTGCAATTTTTGACTCCGTGCGCTTTCGGGAGCACAGTTTCTTGACACGAGTAAGTAAAAACATAACATTTTGGGAAAATACTCATACAGTGGGAAGATGTTCAAAAGCTTCATGGCAGGTGCTTTCGCGACAGGAAATTATGGGAAACATCATGGCGCAGATACCAGGGACTTTCAGGGTGACAGACTGAAGGTCAATCCCGGTTGCACCGTGATATTTGTCAAAAGTTTCATGGCGGGAAGGACCACAGCGCCGTTTGAGATTAAAACACCCCACATGAGTAATAAAAAGCGGGAATCATAACATATCCTTAAACCCCTTCCCTACATCATAACTCTTTTCATTTAATAAATCCACACCTGAGATTTCAGAAAATTACTCGTGTTAATGAAACTCGTCAAAAGTTTCATCTCTCCCAAAGCAGTTTTTTGCATACACAAGGCTCGAACCCGAGACTTTAATTATACTAATAAGGCTCGAGCAATCCAAACTAATAAGCTTCCAACAATCCAATTGAATAACAAATCCATATAATTTGTAACTGTGAATAATTCTTAATTGTGCTAATTAGTTTCGAACAATCTAATTGATTAACAGGCAAACCATATAATATGTAACTACGAATAATTCTTAATTATGCCTATAAGATCCTAACAATCCAATTGTACGGGCAAATCATATAAAGTGTCACTATGGATAAATATTAATTATACTAATAAGTTTCGAGTCATCCATACTAATAAAGTTCGAACAATCCATTTGAATAACGAGCAATTCTTAAACGATAACTCTTAATTATACTAATAAGGTTTCAGCAATCCATACTAATAAGGTTCGAACAATCTAATTGAACAATCTAACTTTGAAATATTAACCGTTAAACAAGTGCATTGAGTTATGAGATATTATTTTTAAATGTAGAAATGGTAATATATCATTTATGTATCTCTTCAAATGAAAATTATTCAATATTCAATTAAGTCAAAATAGGATAATTATACATTAATTTATATACGTCGGTTCAATGATTTCTTTTGGTTTTTTTTTTTTTTTTGAGGAGCCGAAACCAGAGAAAGAATGATAAAAGTTCATACCACACAAATTACAAAGGGGAGTCGATTCAATGATTTAATATATAAGTTTCATTTCTTTAGGCGCTATTATTTAAAATATTAAAAAATGTAGGGAACAAATTTCATTTGTTAAAATTCAATAGGAGAATTATAAAAATATAAGACAAAAGATTGCTAGGAAAAAATAAGACGTTTTAATTTTTCATTCACTATTAATTCCAATTCTTTAAAATTTCACCAATTTGATCAAAAATATATAATTTTTATCTTGGTTAAGCATGTGACAAATCATTTTTGTTGGGTTGTAGCCTCTGGACACATCAAAGTTCAAAGGTAATAAGAAAAAGTATGGGTATATATATATAAACAAATAATTTTTCAAAATATGTATCATATGAATAGTTTTAAGTTTAAAATTCATTCAAATTTATAAAAAAAAATAGTTCTAAAATATAGTCCACACATTCTTCGTGTATATATATAATATAGTTTATATATATTCTTAGTTATATTTATAGTCAGTAAAAGTTAGTATTTATATATATAGACTCACAAAACAATTCACGATCTAGGGTGTTAAGCTATTTAAAAGGTGGAATACTAGTTTTCTATTATTTTCTCTGAGATTTGGTTCAAAATTAGTATGATTTAATAAATAATTTTCAAGAATTTAAATTTCCAGATCAATTATTACGCCTATATTTGTCTCTTCATGGGTTTATCAGAAAAATGCTTTCGGCATAAGGATTGAACGGGGGCCTGTTCGTTTTGGTACTCCCCATGGTGGGAGGGGAAGTTTTTTCATGAATTGGTGCCGTATGTCCACATCAACGATATGCATTTGCAGGTTAAGGATGTGATCAACAGTGGGGCTTGGAGGCTTAATACCCTTTACACTGCTCTCCAGGATGACGTAAGGGACAGGCTCCTCCAGACGGCCGTGCCTTTCTTGAATGATGGGGTTCCGGATGTAGTTCATTGGCGACTTGAAGCTAGTGGTAAGTACTCGGTGAAGTCAGGTTATAAGTATCTTCGAGCGGCTGGAGGAGAAACTGGAGGATGGAAATGGATGTGGTGCCGAGAGATACCAGAGAAGGTTGGTATTCTTTTTTGGCTTATTGGACAGAATGCGCTTCCATGCAACTATCTTAGATTCCATAGAAGGCTATCCGGATCCCCTCTCTGTTCCATTTGTGGTGATCAGGAGGATGATTGGGTGCATGCATTGTTCACATGCACGTGGGCAAAGGAGGTGTGGCGTCGGGTGGGGGTTTTCCAGAGGCATATCCAGCCGCTTCATGACTTGTTGTGGGAGGACAATCGATTCTGGTTGGAATTTATGTGGAGGACGTTTGGCCTGTAGTTTGTTGCTTACATTTGGATAGTGTGGCGAGAGAGGAATGAGCGCATCTTCCGACACATTGGAAGCACGACGGACAGCCTGGTGTTCAAGGGGATGCGGTACTGGCAACGGTTGAGCGCTGCTGCATCCTTGGCGAGGACCGAGCGGCAGCTGGAGGTGGTTAGGTGGACGAATGGAGAGGTGCTCGGGGACGTCCTCCATTCTGATGGTTGTACGCTGAAGAGTCCGAGCCGGGCGGGGTTTGGTGCAGTGATCAGAGGCGCGGATGGGGAGTGGAAAGGTGGGTGCGGTGGTTATTTGGGTGATCGACCGATTTTGGAGGTGGAGATGATAGCTTTGTGTAGTGGTCTTCGTTTGGCGGAAAGCTTGGGTGTCCAATTGCACTGCTGCTTTGTCGATTCCATGGAGGTGGTTCGGATGGTGCTGGGAGAGGTGGGAGAGGGACATAGGTTGTGGCCTATTCTCAAGGAGGTGCGGGATCAGATTCGGAGGGCGGATTGTCAGATTCGGCATATCTATCGAGAAGGGAATTCAGTAGCAGATGCACTTGCGAGGAAGGCTACTCTGGCAAAGGAATTCTTTACGACATGGGCATTCCCTCCAGACGAGGTGGTGGATAAGTTAGCTAGCGATATGGAGGGTGTCTACTTGTGGCGCTGAATGCTTTGACATTTTCGGCTCGTTTTCTTGTTTTTTTCTTTTTTTCCTTTTTATTTGTATTTGCTCACCTTCTTAGGTTGTGTTACCAAAAAAAAAAAAAGGAAAAATGCCTTAATTTAAATTGTGACGGAAGATTTGGATTGTCATTTGCTAATGAATTATCTTCAATAGCACATAAATACTAATATTTTTTAAACAAATATGATTATTTAAAATTACCGGTTAAACATAAAATTATATCACTGAAGATTTGCAAAATAATTTAGTTTTGAGTCTCTTCAATTGCTTAAATACCAATATTTTTAATTAAATTTGAATATTTAAAATTAAGATTAAATATGTAAAATTATGAACATTAAGTATATTTTCGGTAAGTTCGGTATATACCGATATACCGAATTTTCGGTACATACCGACATACCGGTATCACGGTATATACCGACATACTGTACATTCGGTATATACCGACATACCAATACCAAGTTATATACCGCAACTCGGTATAATAACAGTATACCGCGGTATCAAAAAATCCATACCGTTACCGTACCGAAAATTACAGTATACTGAAAATTTCTGCATTTTCGGTATTTTTTCGGTACGGTATGTGCGGTATGCGGTATATTCGGTATTTTTCCCCAGCCCTACACTAATCAGTTCAAATTATCTTAATGCTAAGGAATATTATAGAACAGTGTTCCAAATACTTAAATATTTAATAATGAATTATGATAAATAATATACATGAATGATAAGACATAAATGGATTTCTACCCCTATATATATGTTATATATATGAGGCTTGATTCAGGTAAGTTGTCACCCCACCCCGGGTCCCTACATTCATTCATCCATGGAGCAACAACACTTGAAAGAAATGCAACTCTTTTCCAGCAGCGCCACTCCTCTATCTCCTCCTTGGCCACCGCAGGACTCCCCACGCCCGCCGCCACCAAACGACGGCCCCTCCCTCGACCTCCAGCTCTCCATCAGTGTCACCACCTCCCTCGACCGAGGCCTCCACTTCCACAAACAGCTGCGCAAATACGCCAACCACGACCACCACGACTATGACCACGAAGCCACCATAGCAAAGTCGATGATGAAGTCATCGTCGGCCACAGCGTGCGTAGAGGCCCTGAAGTGGCAGGCCGCGGAGCAGATTCGGCTGGCCGCCATGGAACGGGCATATGCGGAGCGCGTGCGGGAGCTGACACGGCGGGAGATGGAGCTCGCACAGTCCGAGTTCGCACGTGCAAGGCACATGTGGGAAAGAGCGAGGGAGGAGGCGGAGCGGGCCGAGCGGATGAAGGAGCGGGCCGCCACGTGCATGGAGATCACGTGCCAGTCTTGCCGCCAGAAGTGTACGCCATCGATTTAAAACATCTATATCGATCTCCTCTTCCCCGCACAATCTCTTTGCTAGGTTTTGCTGTCTGAAAATGGAGATATTGTAAGAAGCCATGGCCGACATATTATTGATCCCACCAAAAGCAAAAAATATGAATTAGTGGTAAGAAAATGATAAATGCTATATAGTCCGGTTTATGTATCATACACCTTGATTTTAGTTTTAATTAATGAAGGTATCGCATTAGATTATATTGCCATGAATTCAATTTTCATACGACTATATATGATACAGTTTAATTTCTTCCATCTGGTCATCATTTTTCCTCAAAGAATCCAATATTATGCATTTCTTTTTTACTAGTACAGGAATACAGATCCTTATATACGACATAAACACCGGAAAAGCCAAAAACCTCGTCGGGAGCCAAAACGCACAACAGACCTATGCATATCTAGCAGAGCATACAACATGAGAATAACAACCCAAATAGTTCTATGCGGCGGCAGATCTAGAATTTTTTTCCAGTGGTGTCACAGAAGTGATAGAAACTATGTTGAAATTAAGGATGGTAGTCAAAATACAAAAACTATTGAAAACTGTTAGGTTATAATTGATTATAGTGGTATCACCATAAAAATTTAGTGGTTACACAAAGCCAAATCAAGCTAAATCTAAATATTTTTTAGCTTAAAATAACAATTTTATCAATTTCAATGGTGTCACGTGCCATCAAACACTTCTTGCTACATCAGCCTATGGTCCTATATATGTTATGGTCATTATGAATTGAGTCTTTTATGTTTGTTAATTACCAAATGCATTCTATACTAATGCAACCAATTTGGTGCTTTGGCCCCTTAATCATCTCGTTAGGCCCCTCCATCCTTAATTTTGTTACATCATCTCATTTCTCATTACTCTAATTAAATAGTCAAAGGACCAAATCAGTTGGATTAATATACATGAAGAATACTTTTGATAATTAATAAAAAGGACTAAATTGACAATTATCGGTACATAGTCCGCAACATGCAACAACAGCAAAATTGCTATTAGCAACGTCTTCAGAAGCATCCCTAAAAGTGCTAATAATCATAAAACTTGAAATTTTCGATACTTCTTTATTTTAACTCCTATCAAAGCTATGCAACCGCGCGTGTGTGTGTATATATATATATATATATATATATATGTTGACAAATATATATAATTGCATATCTAACCGAGCTAAGGAAACTGAAGCAGATGTACAACTAAAGCACAAACATAATCAGAAAGGGGAGGATGGGAGGGGAGGGAGGAGACGGCGAAGCCAAATTATTAAAATATAATTCCTCTATTTTTTATTTTTTTTTTCACTTGTTACATACCAAACTTTCATGCATACCAATGCACATTTCAAATTATTAATAACACAAGTTGGGTACAAGTAAAAAAAATCTAAACTTCCATATTTAGAAGATACAAGACAAGACGAATCTAACAAGATCCCACTTTGCTATATTTGAACTGGTATAACTATTGGTAAAAATTTAAGTCAAAGTGAATAAACAGTATAAAAAATCAAACTGTAACATGTTAAAAAAAAGGAGGTTCTATATATATATATATATATAAAATCACTAGATCTTAATAAATCAAAATTAACTAACGTAAGATTCGAGCGATTAAATAAAGTAATGCATTAAGTTCGAAACCTTTTTTTTTGGTAAACATTGACACCTATGTGTTGGCAAAGATGTATGGGAGCCCAAGCCACACAAATTATAAAGAGGAATAAATGGGAGGGATAGGGGCCGGATGGGAATCGAACCCCCAACCTATGGTTGGAAGGCAGGAAACATGACCGATTGGGCCAAGTCCCATTTCCATTAAGTTCGAAACTTTGTTAATCTAGAAAACTATTTTGCTTTAAAAGAGATTCACCCATTTAACGATCACACTTCACAACATATATCAAATTGTGGCATAATAATGTTTAGGGTTGTATGTAAATGTAATTATGATAGGTTTTTGGTAGTAATTGAATTAAGTAAGAATTGTAGAGAGGTAGGAATTGAATGAATAGTAGGAAAAAGATAATGATAGGGAAAGAGGTGGTGGTGTGTCATGACAGAGAAAGGAATCAGGAGCAGTGGACAAATCTGCTGAATATAACAACAGATCCATGTGTTTATTGACTCCAAGCTTCTGACCTTATATGCATGTACATATATACATATGTAAATACAATATACATTATATGCATATACCCCACTTGATGAATTAGTTCACCAAATTAATCAAATTTTGCATGATTGTCGCGATGACTAAATTTATGAAAGATGCATGTACAAACAATGGTACATTATTTCATTTTGTCTTTCTAACGAGAAACATTTCTGAATTAGGTGTTTTCGAGGGATGAGGACTTGCCCAAGTGGCCAAGTCCTGGCTTTTAACCTTATAGTTGGGGGTTCAAATTCCTACCCGGCCCTATCCCCACTTCCCTTTATTGCTTTGTAATTTTTTTGGCATGGGCACCCACCACCTTCTTTTTTTCTCTTTTTTTTTTTTTTCCTGCCTTGGCATTCGCCAAAATTAGGCTTTGTCGAGGGTCAACAAGAATAATCTTTCAATGTATGTAAGTCTCTCAAAACAATTTTTTGCATTAATAAATTAAGATCCGACTGCGAGACTTTAGCTATATAGTTAGAGTTTCGCAAGAGGTTCGTAACTATTCAAAATATCGGTAATGGTACATTCAGTGATCATGTTAAAAGACGAGTAATTGCATAAACATCAATTTATTATATACTGCATGCCCTTGTACGTTTTTAATACTTAATACTTCCACCGTTCCGGACCACTTGAAGTATTTCTTTTGGGGCATGAGAATTTTACATGAGATTATTTAAGGTTGGAAAAGTTAGGGATTAATTTGATGGGATGATAGTGAATTTGGAATTTCAATTGATTTAATAATTATGTGATACTACCTCCGTCTCGTTGTTTTTGTTACAAATGGATTTTTTACACTATTCACTGTTTAACTTTGATTCAAATTTTGATCATAGCTATGTAAGAAAAAACATAGTCAAGTGACATCTTGTTAGATTCGTCTAATCTTGTAGTCTTAGACAATTAACTTTTTATAACTTTTCTTTATACACAATTTAAGTTATTAACCGTTAAAATATGTATCAGCATACGTGTTGGGTGGATCTGTAATAAAAATAGAGAGACGGAGAAAGTATAACGTTTGTGAGTTAAAATTTATTAGGGCGCATTTGAGAAATTCAAGCTTTTGCGTATAGGGTCGAAAATAATAAAAACTACTATAAATAGTAAATATTTTTCTTTCTAAGTCTAAGCTCTAATACTTTTCTGGGGATGAGAACATGGCTCAAGTGGTTAAGTTCCTTAGCTTCCAACAGAAGGTTAGAGGTTCGATTCCCCACCGACCACATATCCTTCACTTTTATTCCCTTTTATAATTTGCGTGGCATGAGCTCCCACCACCCCTTTCCCAGGCGTTCAATGGCTCCTCAAAAAAAAAAAAAAAAAACTCTAATACTTTCCCAAACATAATCTTAATGATCTTGGATTTGAAATTTTAATTATTGTATTGATATGATGCGAATTTAGGGGTGGGCATAGTTCGATTGTATTTGAACTGGACAAATACTCCCTCCGTCCCACAAAAGTTGGCTCGTATTTCTTTTTGGAGTGTCTCGCGAAATTTAGTTACTTTCCATTTGTGGATAAATTAAATTAATATAAGTATGATTAAAATCTTAATTGTTTCTAAATCCTATTAAAAAGTGATCACTTTTGCTATTCTCCATAAATTCCAATGCACTTTTATTTTCTTAAAAACAGTACCCTTAAGTTTTTTAAATTCTTAATATTTCAAAATGAGTACAAATAAAAATTAAAGAAAATATATATTCTGAAACTTGGCGACTAGACGATTCTAACAAAACCATACTTGAATATTTTTCTCTAATTAAATCATAGAGATAATATTAAGTTAAAGTTAAATAATAAAAATATCAAAATTCATTAGAATTTTACATACAAATACACACATTACTTTAACGACTAAGTGGGTGTTTGGATGTGCGATATGAAATAGATTATCTGATTATTGCGTTTTCAAAATGCAAATAATCAGGTTTGCAGCACTATTTTTTAGCGGTTAAACTGATTATTTGAGTTTTAAAAACGCAATAATTAGATAAACTATTTTCCTGCAGCTTATCCAAACACCATATAAATCCCATCACCTAAATTATTGTGCCCAAAATAAATGAGCCACATTTCGCGGGATTGATGGAGTACTTCCTTTAAGTATTTGTATTTGTAACCAAAGTCCTCGATTAATCTGAGGTTCGGTTTCAATTCGATTCAGGGTTAAGCAAATCGGTTTGAATATATATTTTGTCCAACTATATAAGAATATATTCATTTCTTAATTCTTAACTTTTGTAGATTTTTATTTTGAGGTTATTACACTATAAGAAAAACAAAATATATGAATTCAGTAATTCTTTTTAGTGTTATCAAAATATGTCACTATATTTAACGAATTTTAGTGGTATATTTTAATAATAGGTGTTCTCAAGGAAAGTTAATAATATAAGCTCATTATGGTAGCTATTTTGATAATCTCTTTACTTTTTAATATTTATTTTATTATATATTTAAATAATTAAATAAATAATGCACGCCGAGCTGGGTCATCCTTGGTGAGATTCAGCGAATTTGTGAAGACCTAGTGTGTGCTAGGGAGCGGGCTAGGGGCGGTCCAAGGGATGCGTTTCATTCATTGAAACATGCAGGAATGTAGATGGAAGCTCGCTTAGTAATCCTGGCCGGGTGAGATTTGAATTCGTTGTTCGCATTGACAATGGTCAATGGAGGGCAGCGGCGATTACATAGCGGTAGAGGGGCGTCAGCTGACGCCCCTGGATTTTTTTTAATAAAAATTATATGTATAGAAACAGTTGGGCAATTAGTCACCAGTGTGTGC
Organism: Hygrophila difformis; assembly: GCA_030278955.1. NCBI lineage: Eukaryota > Viridiplantae > Streptophyta > Magnoliopsida > Lamiales > Acanthaceae > Hygrophila > Hygrophila difformis. The sequence goes on along the minus strand of JAOANR010000003.1, from coordinate 36,993,905 downwards.
CATTGTGGCAATTAGACAACATATTTATATGAGTATTATATATTTCCCCTTCATCAACTCGGTCCACAGAAACCCATTCTCAAGCACTGAATTATGGCAACAGAATTGGTATTTTAACTAAACTCTTAATCATAACAAGCATTTGGGCAAATAGTCTATTAAAATAATAAACCATTTTTTTTGCATTGGAGTTATATGATTTTGTGACTTCCTGTTATGTTTTTTCATCTTCTTTTCTGTGGGTACTTGTTAAGGCACTAATCATTAAATAACGAATCTTGTTTATATTTCAACAAATTTTGGTTAAAAAATAAATAAGGACAAGACTTATCATTTGGTGTATTTGTTGATTATAATGTCGTTGATTTTGCCCATGGCAACGGCAACAGTGAAAGAGTATTTTATGTGATTAAGATTGTCAAATCCGTATTCCGGAATCCTATGGGTGATGAAATGATAAATGATTCACTGTTGTCTTATGTAGAAAAAGTAATATTAGATGATGTAGATGTAGATCAAGTTAAGAATTTTTCTAAGAAATATCGATGTGTCGACGAGTGTTGTAATTAACATGATTATTTTTTTGTAATTTATTTGATGGGGTTTGCACCCCCTAGTTCTTAATCCTGGAATCGCCACTGATGGAGGGGGAGGTTGTGGTTTTCTTGGGACGGTTTCTAATACGTACCTTCATGGAGGCTGCGGCCTTGGCGTATGGGTTGGAGTATGTGGCTTAGTTGAGGATTCCTTCCATTTGTTGCTATTTTTATGTTGTTATTGGCCTACTGAATGATGGGGATCAATACCACTCGTTGGCACCTTCTCTTTAGAAAATCCGCACTCTTCGGGATTCTTTTGACTCTTGCCAGATCCAACACGTGTTGCGAGAATGGAACAAGGTGATGGACTTGCTAAGTACGGTGCGACTTTGAAGGATTTTTTCATCACTTCAGCATTCCCTTCTTTTTTTTTTTAAGGCGATTTATCGGCAGATGCGTCTAGCGTATGGTTCCCAAGGGCATAGCAGTGTTTTGTTTGCCCGTTTTGTTTTTTCGCTAAACTCTTCTTTTGTTTGCCCGTTTTGTTTTTTCGCTAAACTCTTCTACTTTTGGTTTTTGATTTTTCTGTTGCAAAAATAAATAATAATGATATATAATTACCATCAAATATGTGCAATATATACAATATATGTTATTAAAATACAATAAATATATTCGGTTCGTAGTTCGGTTCGGTTAATCGGGTGAAAAATAAAAGTATTTGTATTTGGACCATACAAATACCGAAATATGATATTTGCATTTGATCCGGGGTCCTTGGTTAACCGAAAATTCAATAGATTTCGATTCGACTCAGTATTTCATCGAACCGGTTCGAATATTTTGACACCCTACATGTGATGATACTGAGTTGAATTATTTTTTTTTTGGGTAAGCCAGTGGCCGGGAAAGATACTGAGTTGAATTTATTAATGCTAAAAAGTTTAAAAAGTTATACACCATACTATTTTTATGTTACTACTTATGGAAATATTAATGTGGGTTGGGACAACCTGATACAGTAAATAAAGAATAAATACTCAAATGTTCCCGTAAATTTTACTGTTATCCAATTTGGTCCATAAAGTAGAATTGATTATCCCAAATGGTCCTATAACTTTCATATTTTAGCCGAAATAGTCCTAAACACATTTAATTTTCAATTTTAGGTCCATAAACTTTTATATTGTTCACTTTTAATTACCCCAAAAAATTTTAAATTTTACAATTTAGTCCTAATTTTTAAAATATAAATATTTAATAAGGACTAAATTGCAAACTTTTTGGGGTTAAAAGTGAATAATTGAAAAGTTTAGGGGTCTAAAATTAAATATTAAATGCATTTGGGACTATTTTGGTTAAAATATGAAAGTTATAGGACTATATGAGATAATCAAATACTTTATTAACCAAATTGGATAATAGTGAAACTTACATTACTATTTGGATATTTATTCCTAGTAATGACTCGAACATATTTTTCTAATTATTATTAATGGTAAGAAATATAGGCAATAGGGGATTGAAACCGGGGGTGTAGTGGATCAGTTTGGGCTCCACTATCCCTTATTAACAAAACATTAGTGGATTGAATCCTGGCGTAGTTTTAGAACACTGAATCAGTTAGGTATGTGGAGTAGTTTTAGAACACTCAATCAGTTTTAGAAAACTACCCTTATGCAACGTAGCAAGGTCTGAGTAAATGATTTAATTTTAATTTTTGTGTAAATGATTTAATTTTACTTTTCGTAAGGTTATGAATGCAGGAAGCATGAATAATAAAATTTAGCTATTTTTATAATATTTTTAATAATATTTGAATAATATTTTTAATATTTTTTTGATAAAATCAAGGCTTCCTGTTGTGGCCAAGAAAAACTAGTGGACGGAGTTTGGGCCAGGGAAAAAAAGAGAGTAATGGGTTAAAAGGGGAAAGAAAGAATTAAGAAAAGCCCAAGCCCCAGAGCCGAAGAAGTCGGCCGAAGCTAGCAAAAGCAAAGTCAGCCGAAAGGGGAGGAGTGCCAATCGGCTCGAGAAACAGTTAGGAGCGGTTATCAAGCTCAGGCTATAAATAGGGGATGCCGAGCACAGAATCAAGAGAGACCAATCCAATCCCTAATTCCTTTATGTCAATTTACTTCCTTGTATCTTTTACTGCTTTCCTTTACCAGCTTTATTAGATTTTAGCCTAGTTGAAGCAGTTACTCTTTCCAAAAACAGCCGTTGTTCCTTAACAACCGGTAGTTTAGGTAGCTAGTTCTGGGTAATCCGCCGTTGTTTTTTAGCAACTGGTAGATTTCCATTTTGTTTCATCTTTGCCATTGAAATTCAAGTGATAATCAGTCAAGTTTTGTGTGCATTATCTAATTCCGGACCTTTAATCGGTTTGATCCTTTTCCGGTAGCCTCCCTTGAGGAGAAAAAGGTCTTTGGCTTGTACCAACAGCGAAACAGTGGCACGCCCAGTGGGACACATACTTACAATGGCAGTTGATCCACATGCAACTCCGTGATTAATACGGCGGCGAGAACTGATTTGTCGCTAATTCATGAAGAACGCACGACTAATCCAGGGGATTTTCCCTAAGATTCACAGGTCCTGCAGACTTTAACGCTCAGGAGTTTCCACATGATGATCTGACCCCGCGGTTTTGCAATCACGTTCAATTCATGGTTGAAGCGGCGGTTACTAATTCAGTTCGGCAAATTGATGAAAATATACTGGCAGCTATGCCAGCTATGTTCAGAGCCGAACTCGCTCGTAATGTGTATCCGTTTGGAGCTCAGAATGCACAGGCAGCATAGAATCCACCTACGATTATTCCGAATCCACCGCCTGTGGCTCAGAATCCTCATATCCAAATTACCATCAGCAGGCCTACTGGCCGCCAAGAGGGCAGGGACCACGACCGTATGTCCCGCCGCAAGCTAGGTATGACCAACAACCATATCAGCCACAACCTCAGCCAGTTGCACAACCACCTGCTCCAGTGGTACAACAACGATATCCACCAGTCCAGCAGAATCAACCGCAATTGGTAGATAGGGAGCTGATAGCAGAAATCATCCGAACACAGATCTAATTGGTCAAGAGAATCGACTGATGTATAGGAAGCCTTACCCTGATTACATAGAAGAGCAATATTCGTTGCCGAGAGGAGTCAAGGTTCATGATTTCAACACATTTTCAGGCGAGGTCGGCAGATCAACGATAGAACATATCGGCCGATTCAAATCTCAGTGCACTAGAATAGCGCAGAATGATTTTCATAAGTTGATTTTGTTCAGCCTATCGCTGACTGGTCCATCTTTCGAGTGGTACATTAATTTACCACCAGGATCAGTCAACACTTGGGCAGAAATGGAGAGGTTGTTTCATGACCGATTCTATAAAACTAGCCCTGAGGTGTCGGTAGTAGACCTAACTTCAACTAAGCAGAAGGCAGGAGAAACTGTTAATGAGTTTTTAGAGAGGTTTTATGCAGTTAAAGCTCAAATGAAGACGATGTTGCCAGAACATTAGTATATTCTGATTTTGAAATAGAACCTGAAATTTGCAATCAACAATAGGTTAATGGTGACAAGACCAAAAACTGTGCCTGAATTGACGGCCGAAGCAATAAGAATGAAAATGTATTTGGCGGAACAAGCGGTTTTCATGTCAAGCCGTAGTCAAAGCGGTAGGTCTCAACCCATCCAATCGACTGCGTCTTTTGCAGAATCTTTGGATAGGTGTGAGATCAGGGAAGAGTTCAACATGGATGGTGTACCCGCCTTAGCAGAGGTAACAAGGGCTGAGTTAGTAATCAAAAAACCTATGACTTGTCCAGCCCTCAGGCCAGTAACAGGAAAGGAGAAGGAAGGCGAAGCCAGGGACGATTCTCAAAGATTTTATACGTTTGATTTATCTCAGATGGACGAAATCTTTGATTATTGTTTAAAGAATGGACTCTTTGAGTTTATGGGGAATCATCCGCAGCCGACAAAGGAACAAATGGACGCTGGGTGGTTGATAATGGCCAGAAATGTCCATTATTTTCAATCCATTTCCGTGTCTGATACGAACATTTTGATAGCAATCCCATCTTATTTAAATAAGAAAGCAAATTAATTGGACTGATTTATGCATATCTGTAAAATAATAAGCTCGTATTGAAAAACACAAAAACATGTAATTTTATTACATTATGTGTTAGAAAAATCCAAAAACAAAAGAAAAAGAAAAGAAAAGAAAAATGATTGAAAAAGATGGGCAAAAGAATAAAACAGCCCACACAAATGCAAGTTTCGGCCCATCTGGCCCAGCACGTCGTAAGGCCATACCCCACGTCGCTAAGCATAGTCTAGCGACGTGGAGGAGTCTCGCGACGTGAGAAAAACAGGAAGAACAAGACAAGTCCAGAACACCACATCGCTAGACCCACGTCGCGAAGCATGGTCTTGCGACGTGGGAGTGTCTAGCGACGCAGAACCCTAATGAAAAAAGACCAAGTATCGAAGACCCCGTCGCAAGCCAACATCCACGTCGCCAACCAGAGTCTCACGACGGGGATGTGTCTTGCGACGTAAGAAGAGAAAAAGAAGAACATTGAAGCAATGAAGACTCACGTCGCTAACCCACCTCTTGCGACGTGGCCCAGAGTCTCACGACGGGGCGTGAAGTCTTGCGACGTGCAGCTTAGTTTCGCGACATGCCGCTTGATCTTGTGACATGCAGTGAAGGCTTGCGACGTGCGTGAGTCTTGCGACATGCGTGGGCTTCAGATCAATGCCCATGGGCCTAGGGTTTCACCTCTATAAATAGATGGTGATGCCAAGGTGCCAAGGGTTAGCACATTCATACACTTGAAGGCACAATCAAGAACATTTCTTAGGTAGTTTAGTTTAGTTTAATTTTAGTTCTTTTTTTTGTATTATTTAATTTTTGCACTAGTTTAGCTTAGATTAGTTTAATTTTTAGTATTTGTTTCTCACTTCAGTAGCTTAAGTAGCCACTTTCCCCTTGTTTTCTTGTTTAAACTCTTTGATTAGGTTTTGAAATACCCAATGGGTATTATCAAATCCATTTCTATAAATGGGAAGTTAATCTTGAAAAGTGTCCCAAAAATCATGAAATGGGTATTAAAACCCATGGATCTTTATTGCTTTCTTTTATTTTGATCATTTGATTACTTTTGTTTATTTCATATCCTGTTTTGATGTTTATGGTTACTGTTCATGTATGTGTGTGATGGAAACCGTAGAATAGGATTTATTGCTTTATTTAAATATTGTTTTCTTAGTTAGATTCACATTTTGAGCATGTTCTAGACTAGATTTAAATTTTTTTATGCTTTTTCATATGTTAGAATAGCTTTTAGATCTAAAATAGGGTAGAAGTCACACTTTTTGCATGCTACTGTACCAGACGCATGTCTGGACACACTCACGTCGCTAACCGCCTCACGTTGCGAGACCACGTCTTGCGACGTGAGGGTAGTTTTGCGACGTGGGTGTCCCAGAACACTTGTCCATTTTTGAAAACCCCATGTCGCAAGACATCCCGTCGTGAACCCAAGGTTCACGATGCACTCTCATGTTTAGCGACGTGGGACCGAATTTCTTATTTTTATTTCAGAAGGCTCATGTCGCAAGACACCCCGTCGTGAACCCATTTTTCAGTCTTGCAACATGGAAATTATGCCTTAGATAATATTTTGAAAACCCACGTCGCAAGACCCCACGTTGTGAACATATGGTTTACGACGTAATTTCTAGTCTAGTGACGTGGGACCAAACACTTGTGAATTTCAGAAAATGCACCCACGTCGCTAGACTCACGTCGTGAACCCACGACGCACTATTTCATGTCTAGCGACGTGAAGGCCTTGCCTTAGAAAATATTTGAAACACCACCCGTCGCAAGACCCACGTCGCAAGCCTAGGCTTGCGACGCAACTTATGGTCTCACGACGGGGCTCTCATCTCCTTTAAAAATTAAATTTTCTAATGTTTTACACCCCATGTCGCTAGAGCCACGTCGCAAGACCGACGTGAATGTTGTCTAGCGACGTGAAAACCCTAAATCTCTCAGAAAATTCATTTTCTTCTATAACCCAACCCTCACGTCGCAAGCCTCACGTCGCAAGCCTCACGTCGTGAACCCACGGTTCACGACGTAATTTCTGTGTTGCGACGTGGATGGCACCCTCTTGCCAAATTCTATGTTTCTTCATATCATTTCATTAATTAATCGAACCCTTAAGTCATTAATTAATGATCATGATTAGTAATAACTAAGACCAATAATTATTATGATTGAAGGACTTATTCGATTTTCATTAAAATAATTTTCTATAAACAAAACATTAATGCCCTAAGCAGATAATCCGGACTGTAATTAATTATGTTATGAAGGACTTTTTAAAGCATTAATTATGGGTTTAATTCCATAACCTTGCATGAGAAACCAATGTCTCTCGTGCAAGGTATTTTTCTTTCATTCTATTTTCGGTCTTTTCTCGTGATGTGTGCAACGGGTAATGAGAGATATCACAGACCAATGTTGGAAAAAAGGTCCCTTTTTAGGGATACGACTAGCTCGTCTTCTATGTATTAATCATTATCTACTATTTTGCATGGTCTGATTGGTGATTGATGGAAGCTTCGGCAAAAAGATCTCATCATAGAGATAACGATTAGCCACTCAGTCAGTTCCTAATTAGATACAATTTCTCTTTCTTCATCTTAATTTCCAAACCCAAATTCTAATCTGTAATAAAAGTCAGTTGATATCTGTAAATATCAGCTGATGATTATTGCAGAGAGGAAACATGTAGGTTTTTATCCGATTTCACAGACAGTAGAGGCCCAACTGGTAGCGACACTGCCATTATAGGGTTTTCTGCTGTCTCAATTCATTCCATCCGAGTAATTGGGAAACTGGATAGCAGATGTTTGCAATCCACCTGGTTATTCTGCCATCATTTTTGCCTCACAGCTATTTCACCTATGTGTTTCACATTCTGTCTAGACCCACTATTATATTTTGGGTCAATTAATTTTACACTTCGTTATACATTTATGCATGCTATTATTATGTAGATATTGTGGTCTATATTATTTCGGGATCCTTCCCTTGGACATAGAAGTCTTGTTGTTTTAATCAGATGTTTCATAATAAATTTCCAACAAAAATTCATTTATAAAATCCGGATCTAAGTAAGGGATAAATTCCTCAATTATGATTAATTCATATTCTACCGGGGGTTAATTTTGGGAAATTAGAAGCAGAGTCAGCGATTAGGTCTCTTCTAGACTGAAAGGGTCTGTGTTCTTATTGAGAGTCTAGTACCGTTTAGGGAATGGTTTTCAAATCTTTTATTTTCCAAAATTGTTGTGTGTTGGAAATCTGCAGTTGAATGTTGCACTGAGATGGAGTGCACTTGGATTCAAATACGGTGTGATAGGCAATACTAGAGGAACAACACTCGGGCCTTGGTTATTTTCTAAGATAGGGTTGAGTATTCTTTCAACTGCTATCCTTTTCTGCCAAAGCCTATTAGTTTGTATCTCATAACCACTCGGGAGGAAGTGAACACTGCGAGTGGTTCACCGAGAACCGGGAATTCTTGATCCACATCCGGTCATCCTGACTGGGGGCTCTCTTATACTACCAGGGTAGCTTTTAAAACTTTCGAGTGATAGGATTTTAAATGTTTTCTTTATCGCTTTCTTTACTGCTTTCTTTTAGATGCTTTCTTTAGAGGTCACTCGGATGTGTTGAGAGAGGTTGTAACTGTTTCTAGGTTTGAGAGTCATGGGATAGTTCAGGGTTTGATTAGAATCTTTGGGTGTGACAAGAGGGAATGATAGCAGTACTTGACACGTCAACTAATGATTTGTCAGGTGTTGCTTGTCCACCACAGGTGAATAACATACCCTAGCCAGGGCAGTTATGAGTCTGTGGTATCTTAGAATTTCTGGTCTTAAGAACATGTAACCTCTTACTGTAAGTACCTGTCTGTTAAAGGGAACATAGTAATGAGAGCATGAGAATCAGCTATCTGACAGGATTATCTCAAACAAAGATCTGTGTATTAAAATGGAAGTTTAGTTATGTCTCATCTGAATCTTGTCCAACTTTTAATCTTTTCTTCCTGTCCCTTCTGTCTCATTTTTTAAATCATGCTTTCTAGACAACATAGCATAGATTTGTTGCTTTCCTAGAATAGTTTTTACTGCTTCCTTAGGATTATGTTAATTTTGACTGCTTAGGTTTACCTGCTTTGTAGAATAATTTTAGCTGCTTTCATAGTTTAGTTTAAATTCTGTTAGAAGATATTAGTTTTCAAACCTATAAACGATTTGAGCAATACGAGTGTAAAATCTTATAAAACTGTGTGGGACCTGCTTCTATCGCACATCCTCCAGCGAACGATCCGGTCTTCCTATAAATTACTGTAATTTTTGACACCGTGCGCTTTCGGGCCACAGTTTCTTAACACGAGTAAAAAAACGTTACAACCTATAAATATATCCCTAATCCTAACTCCATCATCATAATTGGTTTCATTAAATAAAATCAAAACCGGGATTGATTCTTATTCCTATTTTAAAAACTACTCGTGTGGGAAATTGTCAAAAGTTTCATGGCGCCGTTGCCGGGGAGGATGCAGCGCCGTTTTATTAAGAGAATTACATTCCTGATTGCTCCTAGTTAGCTTATACATATAAATATATTCGTATCACCAAACCAGTACTAACCTGGGGATTGTACAGGTACTATCATCACTGAAGCAACTGTTTTATGCAACAGAGAAAGGAGACACCGGCCGAAATCCCGTTCAACGCAGAAATTGAGAGGACAACTAGACGTCTTAGGGCGCAGGCTAGGCAAAGGAAAGAACAGGAAAGGCAGGCATTACTTTCTCCCAGTACGAGCAGTGATATTTCGGACATGGCACAGAATCCTGACATCCCACCCATTATACCACCCAATCCACCATTACAAAACATCCAAGAGGATCCCGAAGGGATCGATGATGAAAATTTGGAAGACCCCCTTTCGCAGATCATTCAAGGAGGAGGTAAATTGCCAAATCTCGGACATCAACCCTTCGAGCCACCTCAGGATCCTATAAATAACCAAAATTTTCCAAACAACCAAAATTTCCAAAATAATCCCAACTTCCAAAACCCACAGTATCAGAACCAGAAATAGTATAATCAAAACCAGTTTCCACCCAACCAAAATGATCCCAATGACCCGAGGAACTTCCATCCCAACCAGAACTTCAACCAACAAGGACAATATCAAGGAGGACAGGCAAACCAGCAACCCGCTGCCGCAGACTACATGCAACCAATAGTGGAGCCATATCTGAATATGCCGGGTAGAGCACCAATTGCAGCCTGAAACTTCGAGCTGAAACCCGCTCTGATCAATCTGGTGCAAAATAGTCAATTCGCTGGAGCAAATCATGAGGACCCTCATGATCATCTCATGACATTCTTGGAGCTGTGCAACACGTTCAAGAATCAGGGAGTGTCTCAAAACACTATTTGGATGACCAAGTCTTTGCCGGTGAACCAAAGAAGGAAATGGGAGGATATATTCAGAAATTTCCTGTTGAAGTACTTTCCGGAGTCCAAGGTGGTGAGGGTAGATCAAGAATAGCTGAATTTAAGATGAAGGCGGGAGAATCACTGTATGATGCAAAGGAAATATTTTTCAACCTCCTTAGAAAGTGCCCTCAACACGGATTTCATGACTGGGAACAGTTAAGAAAGTTCTACAGCGGGCTGTCACCAGCTTGGAAGCATATGCTTGATGCATCAGGGGGTCAACATTTGTTGCAAATGCCTATGGACCAAGCATGGGCGAAAATAGAAACAATGAGTGTAAACTGTTCTGGACTTAATGATGACAATGTTGATAATACCCGTCCCCGTGGATTGTGTGTTGTAGGTACAACTGAAATGTCTGATTTTGAAAAGCTGCAAGAACAAGTGGTTGCGCTATCTGTGAACCAAGGAGCAGGGAGTTCTGTGCAGGGGCAACAAACAGAGGCAGTCTGCGGACTGTGTCAAGGTGCTCTGAAACTTTTGACGAGCTTCGCCAACACGAGTAATTTTCTGAAAATTCCTTTACTGGTTTAGTGCTTAAGGAGGAAACTGTGATTTCAAATGGTGCCCCAAGAGTCCCCGGTAACGGCCATGAAACTTTTGCACCCAAGCCAAGTTTCATTTTGCTACTGGGGGGTTGAAGAACCGTCTAAATACAATTTCCAAGTTCGGATTTATTAAATGAAAAGAGTTATGATTGGGGGAAGGGGTTTAAGAATATACTAAGATTTCCCTTTTTATTACTCCTGTGGGGTTCAAACGGCACTGTGGTTCTTCCAGCCATGAAACTTTTGACAAGTATCACGGTGCAACCGGGATGGACCTTCAGTCTGTCACCCTGAAAGTCCTAGGTATCTGCACCATAATGCTTCTCTTTATTTCATGTCAAGAAGATACCTGCCATGAAATTCTTGAACATCTTCCCACTGTATGAGTATTTTCCCAAAATATTATTTTTATTTACTCGTGTCACGAAACTGTGCTCCCGAAAGTGCATGGGTCAAAAATTGCAGTAATTTATAGTAAGTACCGGATCGTTCACTGGAGGATGTGCGATGGAAGCAGGACCCACGTCGTTTACTAAGATTTTCCACTCGGTTACTCGTTTCAAGTTTTGCAAAGGTTTCTAACAACTACTCAACATAATTTAAATCAGATCATGAAAGCAGTAAAAATTATTCTACAAAGCATGGTAAACTAGATCGAAGAAAGCAATTAAATCTATACTATGAAAGCAATATAAAATTATGCTACACTATCTAGAAAGCAGGTTTAAATATGACAGAAGGGACAGGGAGGAAATAATAAAGATTGGACAAGGTTCAGATGAAACACAATTAAACTTCCATTTTTTTATACACAGATCTTAGCTTGGGATAATCCTCCAGTTAGCTAACTCTCATGCTCTCTATACCATGTTCCCTTTAACAGACAGGTACTTACAGTAAGAGTTTACATGCTCTTAAGACAACAATTTCTAAGATACCATAAACTCTTAACTCCCTTTGCAATGCCTTGCAAAAGTATGTTAATCATTTACGGTGGACGAGCAACACCTGTCAAATCATTAGTTGACATGCCAAGTACTGCTATCAATCCCACATGTCACATCCAAAGTTTCAAATCAAGCCCCAAACCATTCCATAACTCTCAAACCTTTTAACAGATGGACAGCCCCTAATTCTTCCGAGTGACCTCTATGAAAGCATTTAAAAGGAAAGCAGTAAAGAAAGCTGTGAAGAAAGCATTTAAATCTATCACTCGGAATCGTTAAAAACGTCTCTTTCCGTTAGTATAAAAGAGCCCCTGGTCTTGGTGACCAGATGCAGATCAAGAACCTCCAGGTCATCGATAAGCCACAGGGCTTACAACTCCTGGTCAGTTATGAGATACAAACTAAATGGAACAGATCCATAAATGAACCTATTCCGGATGTACTCACTCAAGACTCAATTCTAGACTTTGGCAGAAGAAGATAGTAGTCGAAGGAATACTCGACCTTACCTTAGAAATTCACCAAGGCCTATATGTTGTTCCTCTAGTATTATTTATCACATCTCATCTACACCCAAGTGGATATTGACTTAATGCGATATCTAATATCAGATTTCCAACACACAACAATTTTGAAAAGCAAATGAATATTTGAAAATCATTCCCTAGACAGGTACTAGACTCTCAATTAAAACACAGATCCTTTCAGTCTAGATGAGACCTAATCGCTGACTCTGCTTCTAAGCTCTCAAAATCAACCCCCAGTAGAATGTGAATTAGTCATAACTGTCGAATTTATCCCTTACTCAGATCCGGATTTTATAAAGGAGTTTTTGTTGGAAATTTATTATGCAACATCTGATTTAAATCAAGACTTCTGTGTCCAAGGGGAAGGATCCCCAAAATAGCAATAAGACCAGAACATCTACATAATAGTATCATGCATACAAGTATATGAAAAGGAAAATAAAATACCCCAAAATATATGGTGGGGTTAGACAGAATGCGATACATAAAGGTGGATTAGCCTGAGATGAGAAGAAATTGGCTAAAAGGGTGCCAGAGATAATTGAGGTTTTCCGGACTGCAAACATCTGCTGTCCGGTTCCCAATTTTCCCAGATGATTGATTTTTAGACAGAAAGAATTCCAAACAACGGTGACCACCGTCATTTAGTTTTCTTTTGTCTGTGAGTGGAAGAAAAACCCACATATTTCTTGCTGTAATATTTCTCAACTGATGTTGGTCGACATCAGTTGATACTATTACAACGTGAATTCAGGTTGAGAAATTAAGATAAAGAAAATTAAAACTGTATCTGATTAGGAATTGGCTGAGTGACTAATCGAAACTCTTAGTGAAGAGAACGCTCGTCGAAGCTTCCACCAACCACTAACCAGATCATGCAAAATAACAGATAATGATTGACACACAGAAGACGGGTTAGTCGATATCCCTGTGAAGGGACCTTTCACCAACATTAATCTGTGGTGTTTCTCATTATCCGTTCATACACACAATGAAAGAGAAAACATGAAAGTAAGAAAATTTTTTGGTATTGTGAGGGTGTTAAGCACACAATAAGTGGACACTAAATGGGCTGAAATGTGTAATGGATAAAGTTAGGTGAAATGGGCCTAGGCCCAATACACCCATGCAACTTACACAAATCATGAAAGAAAATATTTTTGGAGTTTTCAAAATAGAGGGGATAGTTCAATTCGAATTATTGGGGTAATTCGAATTGAGATTGCATGAAGGATGAAGTATTACTTACTCAATTGATCATTGCTAGAAATTGGAGCATCATCTAATTCGAATTATTGGCCAATTCGAATTAATTCGAATTGGATAACTCGAATTGGCGAAGTCCCTTTCTTGCTCACATTGACTAAGGCATTTACCTCAAAGGGAGGGTGAGTTCGAATTATTCTAGCAATTCGAATTAATTCGAATTGCAACAATTCGAATTGGTAAAGGGTGGAAAATAAACTAAGGCATGAATGGGTGGCAATGGATACAATGTGGTTTTCAACCCAATTCGAATTGTTGAGCAGTTCGAATTAACTCGAATGGAATAATTCGAATTGGTTGAAAACCACATGAAGAGAATTGTTTGGCTATGCAATTCGAATTTCTCTTAGCAATTCGAATTAATTCGAATTGCCTCAATTCGAATCACATATTTTCAGACAACAACAATTTTTGTTCTCACAAGTATGTGTTAGGTGAACACTGTACTGTAATGATGGGTTTAGATTTACTAAATCCCTCATCTCACATCAGTGTCATTTCACAGCCACCCTAGTGAGATTTTCAAGAAATAAACGAATACATGTCTAGTGGGTATTGGCCAGATTCAAACCCTATTTCTACAAACAGGGAATCAAAGATCAAAGAGCCTAAAACATCTAGTTATCTAAGAACTACATGAGTAAACTAAGAACACTCAAGTTATCTAAGGTAGCATAAAATAAGCTTAAGACAGGAAGAATAAAACTTAAAATATAAATTAACACAGACATTAAAAACATCTAAAACCTAAGAACACTTATTTGAAGCTCTAAGGCACTAAATCAAGCCAAAAACCCAACAAACATGCATTTATTAAGTTTGAATGTCAACTAGGACATAATAAATGTAACCTAGTTGAAACAAACAAACACACTAAGCATTTATTTCTAGGGAAAGCATTAAAGAGTGCCAAAACAAATGGATAAAACCATTTCTGGAAATTTTCCTTGTATTGACACTTGAAAGCAAAATAAGAACCCAAAACCATCATTAGCTTGAAGGTAGGGTTTATTCTAACTAGAAAGCATGTAAGCATATGGAAAATGGCTACTCTAAGGGTTACACAAACTGCTTCTACACTAAACTAAGATCAAATCATTTAAAGATTACACTACTTGCAAGAAAAATAAACTAAACTAAACTAAACTACCTACCTAACCCTTAAGGGGTGTGGAACCTCCTGCTGTTCTTTTTGTCCCAAGCTGCCTTTTGGTTAAAATTCTTGATCTCCTAATTCTGTTGTGGAAGGTCTGCTTTTATAGACAATCTTCAAAACCCTAGGCCCACCAGTGTTGTGCACAGCTTTCTTTGGATGAATTGTTGAGTGAAGTTCGAATTATCTCAACCAATTCGAATTAATTCGAATTGTGAGATCTCTTCCTCAAGCTGGAGTTGTAGCCTTCAGTAGTCAATTCGAATTGTTTGTGCCAATTCGAATTAATTCGAATTGGACAATTCGAATTGCATCTTTTCTCGAACTGGGTAAGGGTTTCTGCTTGGCTTCCTTGCACTTGTTGGCAATTCGAATTGTTTGTGCCAATTCGAATTAATTCGAATTGGACAATTCGAATTGCATTTTCTTCTTGCCTTTGGGTCTCTTCTCTCTTCATTCCCTAATTCGAATTAATTCGAACTTGAACAATTCGAATTAGGCTTCTTCTCTCTTCATTCCCTAATTCGAATTAATTCGAACTTGAACAATTCGAATTAGGCTTCTTCTCTCTTCATTCCCTAATTCGAATTAATTCGAACTTGAACAATTCGAATTAGACTTCTGCATCCCTTCCAACACTTAACCAATTCTTTGCTCTCTTTAGCAATTCGAATTGTTGTGCAATTCGAATTAATTCGAATTGCTCACAATTCGAATTATGCTTCAACACTTAACCAAATTTCAGTTGTGGGATTTTCAATCTTTTTCCCATCTTTTTGGATTTTTGTGGGCTCTATTATTCTTTTGCCCATCTTTTCATTCCTTTTTCTTTTCTTTTTCCCTTTTTTCATGTTTTTGGATTTTTCTAACACAAATACAATTAAATTGCATATTTTGTGTCTTTTTGTTACCGGCTCGATGTTTTTACAAACTCGCATTAATCTGTCAAATTCAACTGCTTTCTTATTGAAATAAGATGGAATCACGATCAAAATGTCCGTCTCAGACACGGAAATGGATTGGAAATAATGGACAATTTTGGCCATTATCAACATCCTCACATTTAATACTGATCGTCCCCGAGCAGTCAGAGTCAGTGCTCCTAGGAGCTTGGACTCTGCATATTCAATCCATTTGCGTGGCCTCAG
This sequence comes from Hygrophila difformis, assembly GCA_030278955.1. Classification (NCBI taxonomy): domain Eukaryota; kingdom Viridiplantae; phylum Streptophyta; class Magnoliopsida; order Lamiales; family Acanthaceae; genus Hygrophila; species Hygrophila difformis. The sequence goes on along the minus strand of JAOANR010000003.1, from coordinate 36,978,172 downwards.
AAATTTCATTCTTTTTATATTGGGATAAGACAATCAAAATTACAAGTATTAAACTCTCTTGGTTGCAGTGTTTAATGGAATGATACTTCTCACTTGAGTGAACACACAAGTCAATCATTATTGTTAATTCTTCTTGAATATGTGTTTAGAAAATCACATTGGCTTAATTCTTGAATTTAGGCATGACATGAATCATTAATCAATCAAAGCAGAGCCTCACGTATAGTAGAATCGGAAAGTTCACTCACTCTCAAGATTGGCTTTTATCATTAACACTCAAGATCAAATTCAATTAAATTCTCCCATAAGCTTGCAACTGGACCAACTCGCCACAGGCTCATTTCCTCAAATCGAGATCCCGAGGTCTTATTCAAGGTTGTAACGGGGCATACGGTTGTAACATTTGGTAAGAAAAGGACTTATTGGGCTAAAAAGTGACATGACACCATTCCACCATAACTTGGCATTTTGTAGAATCTATAATCATCATCATTTCTATCTTTCTTTTGTTTTTCTTTTTCCATTGCATGATATTAGACTTTGTCTAATTTGCCTTGTCATTTGCAATTTATTCTTGTTGAATAGGTCTCAACTCTTTTTTTTTTTTTTTTTTTTGAATCGGTTTATGGCATACCGATTGATACATAATTGATGATTAAAGATTACAATGCCTTGATGGGATGGCTCATGTACACTTGGGTTTGATTTTCTTGGTCTTTTTGTAAGGCTAGGAGTAATATAGTGGCTTCAAAGAAAAAATAGGTTTAAAGGCTCAGATTGGTTAATCCTAAAGGGAAAATGTTTTTGGGTTTGGAATTCAAACGAAAGCCAAAATTTTGGGTTTTTCTAAGTGCCTCGATCATATGCTCGATTTCGGGAATATGGCATGGTCTTGAATCGGTCCCAATTGCAAGTTCTAGTGCCCTTTAATCGAATTGATTCACACAATCAAAGAAGTATTGAGTAAAAATGACTCGGCTCAGATCTCACAAGGGACGGTTTGATCATGTCATACATTTATTCTCAAATTTAACCTTTGAAAAAAATTCTTACAACTTATTCAATCAAATTCTCAACATGAAAGTTTGTTAGTCTTTCAAGTGATCATATCATTGGATTTTTATAGCTCAAAACTTCGAGAATTTATGTCATGCATATTTTTAATTGTTTTATCCCAATTTAATAGTCTGAAAATTTCATCATCAGCCTAAATTCAACATGTGAATTTAGGTGACAGATTTATGCTTGTTTTATGCCGGTTTGTTTAATTGAAAGCAGTAAAAAGAGACACTGTGAACATGCAAGCATGTCACAGCTTGTTTTTGGCGTGACAGTCACTTATTCATCTTGGACTGTCACACATCTTTTTCAAATAATGGAGAACTCAAGACGGAATTCTCTTGTGGAAAACAATAAATGTACATCAGTTACAATAGATTTCCATGGTGGGGATTGGAAGTGTACTGAATGAATGGAAAATCTAATGCATGATGTTTACAATGGAGCTCGCATGAATGTGATCACTTAGTCCTTCTTCTCCGTGGGCTGTGTGGAGGATCCGGTGGCATCTCCTGGGGGTGGATGGGAACTTACTGAGGATGGTCTTCATCATTTCGGCTTGGTTTTCGAACATCCTGGCTTGGCTGGCGAACACTGCTTCGAACATTCTTCTATTCTTCTCCTCATTCTCAATCCTTTCTTGATGCTGCCTGGCGGCTTCCTTTCTGAACTCCTCTTCTCTCTCAAACATTTTCAACCTAAACTCTTCCTCCTTCTGCATTTGTTTTTCGTGAGTCGAGACAATGGCATCGGCCAAAGACTTGACACTCTGCATCATTGACTCTCCCATTCTGCTCACTGCTTCTAGAGTTTGAGATTCAGCTGGGTGTTGAGACACAGTAGGACTTCTACGCAAGGGTCGGGCTGGATGTCTTCGTGATAAGCTTGGAGTGGAAACATCGGTTCCAGGATGAGTGGCAGTGGGAGCAGGTTCTGTTGGTGCGACTGCAGCTTCTTCAGTTGAAGGCACCGCTTCAGGACGGTCCTTCTTCTTATGCCCCTTGCGTCCGGCTGTTGGTGTCCTCGGAGTGTATCTGGATTGAGCGTCTGATTCTTCCGGCATAATGTATGTGACTGGTTCAGTTATCCTTGTCTTTGGGACTGGGATCGGCCGGCTCATATCAATAAGATCACTCTCTGCGAAATCTGATAGATCTACTCCTTGGGCTTCACAGATTCTTCTGATGAGGTTGGGATAGCATAAAGCAGCAGCCCTGGTGCCTGTGACTTTTGTTGTCATGACATGGAAAATCTGCTCCCCCATGTTGATCTTCAGTCCATGCCAAATCTTGGCAAAACCCTTCAACATTCGACCAGATGTTTCATGTGCGTGCGGGTTTGGCCTGATCTTCGACATGTAGAAGTCATAGGAGGGTTGAAATTCCAATTTCAGGTGCTTTGCTTTGAAGGGGATCTCACCAGTGTAGCTTTCAGCAGTAAGGGACCGAGTGATGTTGTCGTGATATTGCCTGTCAGCTGCCCTGCTTGCTCCCTTCTCGAAATGTTCAGATGTTGGGATTTCTGACCTCCAGTTGGGTGTACCAAGGAAGTTATTCAAGTAGTCTGCAGAGATGTCTATGTTAACTCCTCGCACCCAACTTGTCTTTTGTGTGGCATTGATGTTGCAGTAGAATTCCCGAACCAATTCTGCTATCCCGGGTTCAGCGTGATGCTTAAGGAATTCAGTCCATCCGTGGTTTTCTTTCAATGTGCGCAGCATTGGATGATCAATCAATTCTGGACTGAACCCTTTATCAGGGACAAATACTCCACTCAGTGCCATGTATCGCCCCGCATTCTGCTCGTTCCCGTTGAACCTCCTCATTATGTCAGCATCATCTGTGATACGGAATTTTCTGAACTTCTTTGTAGACACACCCAGTCTGCCCCTTGAAGTTGAGTTGACCCAATAACCAGCCGATCGCACTGATCCGGTTGATTCTTGGGTCCCTTCAGTTCCTGCCTGTTCTCCATCAGAGTCAGAACTTTCCCTTGGTTGTTCCCGTTGATCAGTTTGTTCGTGCTGTTCTGACTCGGCCTGTGTATTCGGTTGTGACTCCTCCTCAGTTTGTTTCAACTCAGTTTCTTCACCTCCTTGAGTTGCTCCCTGCTCGTGTGCATTACGAAGATCTTCATGGAATACAGAATTAAGGAAATCCTCGGAAAGATATGGATCGGCAACATGCTGGTATTCTTGTTGTGATGCCTCAACTTCCTTCCCCATGTTAAAGTCTCCCACTTGTTCTTCCGTGTCATCTCCTTGCTCTATGGGAATATTGAGATCGTAATGGAGGATCTGCTGAAATGTCTTATCTTTGAAGATATCTTCTATGGTGCCCATCTCTGCTTGCTCGCCTCCACTGCTACCTTCAGTTCTTACTGTTTCTTGCATTGTGGGTTGCGGCTGGGCAGCGGCTGCCACTAGAGCTTGTGCGGTTATGTCATGCAGATCATTCGCAAGCTCGGCGAACTTTTTCTTTGATTCTTCAAATCTGACATTGCCCTCGTGCACCATTTCCTCTATCTCCTCTGTGGGCCGCATTGCCTCCATTGTTTTCTCAACACCCGTGTTTGCGTCATTTCTACGAACAGTTGATCTTTTCACCTGTTCCTCCTTCTTCCTTGCCCATTCTACTGGCTCAGCTTTCACTTTAACAGGAATAATATCGGTTCCGCTGATTATCTGACAATCATCATCCCCGATCTCAACCTGAGTTTCAGTGTCCGCTTTCTTCTTCTTCTCCAGCTCAGCCTGCAATTTCTCAGCAGCTTTTCTATTCTCCTCTTCCTCTCGGGCTTTTCTGATATTCTCCTCCATTTCTGCCTTCTCGGCGTCTTCTTCTGCTTTCTTTGCCTCCTCTTCAGCTGCCTTGGCCATTTGTTCTTTCCAGAGTCGATTTTTCTCGGCCCTTGCAGCTTCCATTTGCTGTTTCCATTCCTCCGTTTCTTTTGCTATTTCGATCTCAGCCTTCTCCTTCTCCCTTCTTGCCCTTTCGGCTTGTCGGGCATCGTACTCGGCTTTCCTCTGTGCCTCACTCCTATCTATCTCAGCTTCCTCTTGAGCTATCCTTGCTGCTTCTGCGTCAGCTTCTTCCTCAGCCTTCTTTGCCAATTCTGCATCGGCTTGCTCTTGGGCCTTACGCTGTTGTTCTTCCTTGGATAGCTCAATGGCTTGATCCTTGCCTCTGTCTTTTCGCTTGGGAGGCTCATCATAGAATTTTGGCACAGGGGGAACGATCATTGGCTGATTCGGAGTTCTTGGATTCTGATTTGAGGCTCAGCAGACTTTTCTGATTTTTCCTTATCTGCCAACCTTATCAGCTTTCTCTTCTTTTTAGGTGGCTCTGGTTCGGATTCAGTCTGGGAGGGTTCAGATTCAGCAGGCTCAGATTGTTCGGAGGTCGGATCAACATAGTCATCAATGATCTGTTCTTCATCCTCAGTATTCAAACCCAATTCCGGTCCTTTGATCTTCAGAAATTTTTGAATGAATTTAGGTTCAGACATGGCTGTGAGTTGCGCAGTCCATTTTAGTGTGAAATATCTGCCTCGGACACCTTGGAATCCCGTGTTATACTGCAGACGAGGCCGGTGTTCTTGACAATGCCTCAGACCTTCTGCATCCATTTCACGTAGCAGGTCGAGAAACCTCTTTTTCATTTCCGTGTACAAGGTGTCCACGATGTCTGCCTCTTTCTCCTTTAGATATCCTAAGTCTCGGACTGGTGGAATGTTGAGATACTCTAAACACTTGTTTTTGCCCATGACTGAGATCTGTTTCCTCTTGCGTCCCATTCTGTCCCATGATCTGTTTTGAATCATTGCAATGCATTCAGCTCTCATTAGCTCGAAATTGGGCATCCCCTTCATTGTGGCCTCTCGGGGCTCAACTGCCGGAATCCTTTGTGGTAGGAAGACGGGCAGAATCTCCACTTTTCCCGGTGGTATCACGACTCCCGGTTTTAGTACAGACTCCCTGATGTCTCTTTCCCATTTTCCCCATGCAGTCATGTATTCCCCCCACAGTTTCCTGGCTGCTTTTGTTTTCTCAATGATAGAATCCAGCATTGGAGTGTGGTGGGCTTGTCCGTAGTTCAGTACCGCCTGGAGAGAATCCCTGAAGTTGAATGTCATTTCAGTATGACGCTCTTTTGCATGCAATGTCAGCCATAGCTGCTCCTCTGGTCCGCAAATGGTCCCATTGTCGAATAGTTCCTTCTTGTACGTAAATGGGAAGGTCTCCGGCATGGAGAGTACACCAGTTGACGCAACTAAGTATGGTGGAGGTGTCTTGGGGGCATAGAGCATTTTCACTTCCCTAGAAATGGGTGGTTGGATGAGGACTGGCTCAAAGGCTGCAGCTCTCCTATCTCCGAAGTGGATTTCAAGCATTCTGTTCCAATAAGCCTTCTGTCGTTTCATCCTCCAAACCATCCGCTCATAGTGAACTCTCGGCTCATTAAACCGTTGATCATACCTTGCCTCATCGAACTCTTGGTTCCAAAAGTTACATACATGTTTGCAAAAGTCTCTTTCGAGGCCTGTTGCTTTATCATTTCTTTCTTCCTCTGGAATCGTATTCCACCAATGGTCCTTCATTTCAAACCTCCATTCAATCTGGTGGTCCATAGGTAGGTTATGCTCATTCCGTATGGCTACCCTATTTTCCTCTGCCTCTTTCTTCAGCCTCTCAATTTCCAAGAAAGCACGATCTGGAGTTGTCGTTGGAAGCCCCATCAGGGATTTTATAATAAATTGATCCCTGGAGAGAAAAGAGTTGGAACTATTTTTAACAATTATTTTTTTTTTTTGATAAGTGGATTCGAGTTGAAAGTCAACATCCTCACATTTGGAGCTAAGCTCTAAATGTGAGTTAATTGATTTCTACTCGAATTTATCGTGAGACAAGCATGGAGCTGGATTGTTGAATCTAACTCTTATTATAACAAAAATAAGGTAAGCGAGAGAGATAAGGATCTTGAATCCTTAGAAATTTTTCTTAGACTATAAATAGTCTAAGATGTTTTTGGGTGGTCAAAGGACCAAAAAGAGAAAATTTCGTAGGTTACTGAGCCTACGAAGGAATTTGATTTTTTATCACTTAAGAAGTGATTTAAATCATGTGAGGTAGGAAAGATAAGAGATTAATGATGACAATCGAATGTAAGTGATAAATTATGCAATTACTAGTATGTATAATGGATCGTGACCAAAGATAAGAAATAGAGATAAAAAAAAATTAGACATGCATGCATACAAAAGGCGACTTTTGGATTTTTATGAAAAGGTGTTGACTTGTGTATTTAATGAAATTGGGGGTGTAAATGGTCCCCCATTTGGATTTTGTTTTGGAAAGTGGGTTTTTAAGGAATAAAACAAAACATTCCTTACAAGTATTTCCCACTTGTTCCAAGTTGACAAAGATCAAACACTTTAAACAAAAAGAACAATCTATCATTTCGTCTTTTTACACATAAATGCCATGCCAAAAGTGTTGGAAAATTTTTGGCATGGTTTCGTCTGTACCATGTGTCCCGGATGTGCAAAAATCAACTTCCAGAGCTGAGTTTGCAATGTATGGGCAACATGTACCCGACAAAAGCATTTATTATCAAAATATTTATATAATATTATACATGCAAACACTAACAGAAACGAAAACAGTTGATCCATCTATACTACTGTAATGTACTAATGTCACCAACAAAACTCATGCCTTAAAAACATGAATTTTGCAGATATTATCAATATGCATTTTCAGTCATCATCACCAATTATCTAATGAAAAACAACACAGTGGCTGAACAACACATGACCACCGTGTTAACCCTATTCACAGATTAGCAAAACACAAATACAGAAAGCGCAGATACACACGAAGACACAAATGGAACAACAATACTGCAGTAAGAACAAAAATCAAATTTTTAAGGGTTGTGAGACCCTCATTTTCAAAATAAGAACATCTCCTTTACCACAGAAAACTTCGAACCCTTAAATGGCAGTTAAGAACACAAAACCTAGAGCCATAGGTTCTGCCTAGTCGATTTCTACCCCGTTTCTGAACAAACTCAACGCACTCCGACCACTTTCCCACTCTTCCCGTCATGAGAAACAAAAGCATTCCCCTCCCCAACCTTGATTTCGCACGGGAGATGAAAAGACAAAACTGTAAACTGCGAAACCGAGTGCGAAAACGGAAAAGAAACACTTACCCCCTGCTCCCACTAGGGTTGGATGACGACGAAGTCATTTCCGAGTGATTTGGCCGGAGGAAAGCTTGAGAAGAGCGACTGGTTTCGCGAGGAATAAGGGTTTCGCGAGAGAGGGAACGGTGGATTTTGGAAGTGTGGGAAGTGAAAGTGAGGGAAATGAGAGGGAAAGAAGGGTATAAAAAGGATTTTGGAAGGGGAGTTCGAATTATTGCATCAATTCGAATTAATTCGAATTGATGCTATCTGTGATAGATGCGAGTTATTCAGGCCAATTCGAATTAATTCGAATTGGCTTGAAAAACAGAGAAACCAAACAAGTTCGAATTATTGAGATCAATTCGAATTAATTCGAATTGACTCACAATTCGAACTTGAGAATGTGGGCAAAACTTGCACAAGGCTGAAATGAGCTAATTCGAATTATTCAGGCAATTCGAATTAATTCGAATTGCTAGAACAACTCGAATTGCTCACTTGCTAAGGAAAATGCCTTGTGCCTGCCAATTCGAATTAGTTAGGCAATTCGAATTAATTCGAATTGCCTTATAATTCGAATTGCACTACTTGGCCTAAATAAATCCGAAAATTTGTTTGCCTTGGTTGCCAATTCGAATTTTCATGGCAATTCGAATTAATTCGAATTGCTAGAATAACTCGAATTAACAAATCCGAGAGTGAAAAAATTCCAAGGCAAAATGTCTTATGTGGTATGTTCCAAACGGTTTGAATTAATTCGAATTTTCTTGAAATGAGAAGTATACCACATTCAAGACTTAGGAAAATTTTTAGGGTTTCCAAAAATTATATGAACTCAAAAGCTAACATATCTACACCGAATGAGAATCTAAAACATATTGCTTGCATAAATTAGGTTGGGTTAACAATTTTATTTTATGAATGTATTCTGGATTTTAGATTTCTCTAAATTCCAAAATCAACCTCCATTAAATATAATGTTACCCCAACCGGGAACCTGGTTTTTGGAAGCTTCATCTTTCTTTTTGTTGGTTCCTCGAATTCCTGCAAAACAATTATGAAAAGGTGTTAGGTTTTCTCCAAATATCAACATCCTCACATTTAGAGTCTTAGTACTCTAAATGTTCACTTGATTTTTGGATACTTTGTCCCAATAAAAATAAGCGAAGAAAGTAATAAATAAGTAAGAAAATATATGTCTAATATTTATTGAACATAAGCCGGTTCTGTTGTCATCTGAGCTTCTTTTTCGGGGTCGAACTGCCCAAGATACTCCTTCAGTCTGTGTCCATTCACCACCAGCTCTCCCTTGTCAGTTCGGATCCTGACAGCTCCACTTTCAAACACGTGCATCACTTCATATGGCCCTTCCCATCTGGATTTAAGCTTTCCGGGGAATAGCTTCAACCTAGAATTGAATAACAAGACCTTCTGGCCAACATAGAAGTGTTTAGATTTAATACGACGATCGTGCAACTTCTGGGTCCGCTCTTTATAAATCCTCGAGCTTTCATAAGCTTGCGCACGTATTTCCTCAATTTCATTGAGGTCCAACTTGCGCTTACCCTGAGCAACTCGGGAGTCAAAATTGAGCATTCGTACGGCCCAGTAAGCCTTATGCTCTAGTTCTACGGGCAAATGACAGGGTTTTCCGAAGATGAGTCTGTAAGGAGACATCCCAATGGGAGTCTTGAATGCAGTGCGGTATGCCCATAAAGCATCATTGAGCTTACGTGACCAATCTTTGCGAGTTGTCCCCACAGTGGCCTCGAGTATATGTTTGATTTCGCGGTTAGAGACCTCGACTTGACCACTGGTTTGGGGATGATAAGGCGTGCCGATCTTGTGGAGAATCCCATTTTTGCTCATGAGATTTGCAAATGCTTTATTAACAAAATGGGTTCCTCCATCTGATATGATCACCCTGGGTACACCAAATCTATTGAAAATGTTATTTTTCAAAAATTTGACGACCTGGTTGCCATCATTGGTTGGCAGTGCAACAGCCTCAACCCACTTGGAGACGTAATCGACAGCTACCAAGATGTAATGGTTCCCATCAGATGTCGGAAATGGTCCCATGAAGTCAATACCCCATACATCGAAAATCTCGAGAGTGAGAATTCCTTGTTGAGGCATCTCATCCCTCTTGGAGATATTCCCTAGTCTTTGGCATCTGTCGCAAGCTTTAACAAATGCTTTGCAAACCTCGTAAATGGTAGGCCAATAAAAACCGCACTCGAGTACCTTATGAGCTGTTCGAGTGGGGCCATGGTGACCTCCATATTCCGATTCATGGCATTTCTTAGCGATTTGATAAGCCTCGTGCTCAGTTACACACCGTCTAATAATCGAATCTGCACAATGCTTGAAGAGGTAAGGGTCTTCCCAGAAGTAGTTAACTACATCTCGGTTGAACCTCGCTTTGTGGCCTCTGCTTTGAAATGGTGGGGTTATTCCGCATGCTAAAAAGTTAGCAATATCGGAAAACCACGGGCAAGCTTGATCATGAAGATGCAAGGCGAACAATTGCTCGTCCGGAAAATTCTCATTTACGGCTAGCTCATTTTTATCATTTTCTAGTCGAGACAAATGGTCAGCAGCACCATTGTCTCTGCCTTTTCTATCTTTTATTATAATGTTAAATTCTTGCAACAAAAGTACCCACCTGATTAATCGAGGTTTGGCGTCTTGTTTGCTAAACAAGTATCTCAGTGCAGAGTGATCTGTGTACACTGTGGTTTTCGTACCAATGAGATATTGTCTGAATTTATCAAACGCAAAAACCACAGCATACATCTCCTTCTCCGTGGTGGTGTAGTTAATTTGGGCCTCATTCAGGGCATGACTTGCGTAATGAATCACGCAATGCTTCCCTTCCTTATGTTGCCCAAGAACTGCACCCACGGCGAGATCACTTGCATCACACATTACCTCGAAAGGTATTGACCAATCGGGTGGTTGCACTATTGGAGCAGAAATCAACATTTCTTTGAGCGTGTCAAAGGCTTGAACACACGCTTTATTTTTTACAAAAGGATTTTCTTTACAAAGCAAGTTAGTGAGCGGCTTGGCAATTTTAGAAAAGTCTTTTATGAATCTCCGGTAGAAACCGGCATGCCCTAAGAAACTCCTAACTGCTTTTATTGAATTAGGCAGTGGAAGGTTTGAGATGACTGAGACCTTAGCTCTGTCGACTTCGATACCTGCGCGCGAGATGCGGTGACCCAACACTATTCCTTCGGTGACCATGAAATGGCACTTCTCCCAGTTCAACACTAGGTTGGTGTCCTCACATCTTTTCAAAATTTGTGCAAGATTAGTCAAGCATTCATCAAAAGTATCTCCATACACAGAGAAGTCGTCCATGAAAACTTCAATGCATTTTTCGATAAATTCTGAGAAAATTGACATCATGCATCTTTGAAATGTGGCAGGCGCATTACAAAGACCAAAAGGCATGCACCTGTATGCAAAAGTTCCATATGGGCACGTGAATGTGGTCTTGTCGTGATCCTCACTAGCTAGTACAATCTGATTATAGCCAGAGTACCCATCCAAAAAGCAGTAGTACTCCCTTCCGGCCAACCTCTCCAGCATCTGATCAATGAATGGCAAGGGGAAATGGTCCTTCCTGGTAGCGGTATTAAGCTTCCGGTAGTCGATGCAAACTCTCCAACCGGTCACTGGACGCGTCGCCACTTCTTCTCCTTGCTCATTAGTCGTTACACAGATCCCCCCACGTTTCGGTACGACCTGCACTGGGCTAACCCATTTGCTATCAGAGATAGGATAGATGATACCAGCATCTAAGAGCTTGATAACTTCTTTCCTTACCACTTCCTGCATATGGGGGTTCAGACGCCTTTGTGGTTGCCTTGAGGGCTTATACTCCTCTTCCATTAAAATTCTGTGCATGCAAACAGAGGGGCTTATTCCTTTTATATCAGAAATGGTCCATCCGATTGCGTGTACATATTTCTTTAGAATGTCTACCAGAGCTTTTTCTTGTTCTTGTGTCAGCTTGGCTGACACAATCACCGGTAATCTTTTATGTTCAGCGAGAAAAACGTACTTTAGATGATCCGGAAGTATTTTAAGTTCAAGCTCTGGTGGGCATTCAACGGAAGGCAGCAATTTGCGAGAAATGAGTGGGAGAGAGAGATCAGATTTACCTTCAGGATCCTGTGTCAGTACAGGATCCATTTCTTCCTCAGCAGTGCTTTCCTCTTCCTCCGGGATGAACTCAACTCCATCGAATTCTTCAAGGTCCCCAGAGATAGGATCCTCGAAGTGGACAGCGTTGCAGCTCCTTGGTTGTTCTGCACCTTCAGGCTTCAGTACCTGTTTTGAAACTTTGCTCGGCTCATCAGTCACAGAGTCTATGCTCTCATCCTCACTCCTACTATCTATTACATCAAAAATGGAACAAGATCCCCCAGACGGGAACTTCTGCAGCTTTTCCATGTTGAAATCCAATTCTTCTTCTCCGACTCGGAGCTTGATTTGACTTGATCGAGCGTCTATAAGTGCACCGCCGGTTGAGAGAAAGGGGCGGCCTAAGATCAGTGGCATCTCGTAATCCTCTTCTATATCCAAAATAATGAAGTCGACGGGGAAGAGAGTCCCTCCCGTCTTGACAATTACGTCCTTCAGGATTCCGATTGGATGGGTAATTGATCGGTCTGCCAGCTGTAACTTCATTGTGACCGGTTCAATTGTCCCCAAGTGAAGACGTTTCACCATGGCAAGTGGCATAACGTTGATGCTCGATCCTAGATCGCACAACCCTTTTCCAACATTAGTTTTCCCGATGTGGATCGGCAATGTAATGCATCCTGGATCTTCCTTCTTCTCCGGTAGCACTCTTTGGATAATGGCACTGCAGCTACTGTTCAAAATCACTACTTCCTCCTGCTCAGCTTTTCTCCTCCCTGAAATCATTTCTTTAAGAAATTTAGCATAGACGGGCATTTCTGAAATCATTTCGACCAATGGAATAGTGATCTCGACAGCTTTCAGTCTTTCTAAAAACTTTTTAAATTTTTCATCTTGCTCCTTATTTTTAAGACGTGCCGGGTATGGCACCCTTGGCATGTACTTATTATTATTTGTTTTTGGTGGTAAAGAGAAGGAAATTTTACCTTCAACCCTACCCTTTTCAGCTCCCTTTGCAGCTTCAACCTGCGGAATAGCTGTTTCTGGTTTGTCCTTGTCCAGTCCAATACCATCTCCTCCTTCGATCCTTTCACTTCCTTTTTCACCCTCCACTAGATCCTTTTCCTCCTTGGCCGTCTCTTTTCCATGTCCAACAATTCCTCTCAGAGTCTTGCCTCCCCGCAATGTGATTGCTTTACACTGCGGGTTAGCTTCAGTACTGCTTGGAAGTGTTCCTTTCCCCCTGTTCTGTAGTTCCTTGGCCAATTGGGTGACTTGCGTCTCCACATTCTTGATTGATGACTGCAGTTGCTGATTTATATCCTTCTGGTTGGCTATAAATTCAGTCATCAGGTTCTCCAAACGAGATGGTGGCCGTTGGTTATATTGCTGATTCTGATCAGGTTGGGGCTGGAAATTCTGGAAATTCTGGCCTTGGTTCTGATTAGGCCTTTGTTGGATTTGAGGTTGGAAATTCTGGTTCTGATTTTGGAAGTTCTGCACTCTTTGCTGGACGAATCCTTGGTTCTGAGGTCTGAAGTTTTGCTGTGGGTTTTGGAATTGGTTGGGCTGGTTTGGCTGCAACAAATGCGCGTTAAGTGCATTGTTGTTGGAATAAGAGAGGTTGGGATGGCGATTTTGGTAGTTCCCGGCATAATTACAGCTTTCGGTAGCTATCTGTTGACATGTGTCAGTTGGATGAGGTCCCTGACACAGTCCACAGACAACTCCCGATTGCTGGGTTTGAACTTGGTCTGATGAGGTTCCTGCCTGAGAAGCGTCCGTTCCCTTCCCTTTATCCTGACTCAGTTGTATCGCAGCTACCTGTTCTTGCAGTTTTTCAAATCTGTTTTCCCCTCACTTACAGCAAAGACTTTTCTAGGAGGATTCTCCTTCCTATCGTCTGTGTTTAGGATGGATCTGTTGACAGACATTGTCTCAATCTTCTCCCAAGCTTGGTCCATAGGCAAGTGGAGTAAATGTCGTCCGCCAGCGGCGTCTAACATTGTCCTCCATGGATGGGTGAGTCCTCCGTAGAATTTCCTCAATTGCTCCCATGGTGCGTACCCATGTTGGGGGCATCGCCTGATGAGGCCCAAGAATCTCTCTTTCGCATCATATAATGACTCATCTGGCTTCATTCTAAAATCCCCAATCTTAGCTCGTCCTTCCTCAATCTTTGATTCTGGAAAATACTTCAGCAAAAAGCTCCTCACCAAGTCTGCCCAAGTGCTTCGCAGATTGATAGGCAATGACTTATACCAGTCCCTGGCACCACTATACAAAGAAAATGGAAACAACATTAGCCTTATAGCATCAGGAGAGACTCCCTGATTTTTGATCGTGTCGCAGAGCTCCAGGAAGGTCTGGAGATGATCATGAGGGTCCTCATGATTTGCGCCGTAGAACTGATTGTTTTGCACCAAATTAATGAGTGCCGGTTTGAGCTCGAAATTGCGTGCAGGAAAATGTGCTCTCCCAGGTCCATCCAGATAGGGCTCTACAATTGGTTGCATAAAGTCTGCTGCTGCTTGCTGCTGCTGTTGATTTCCTTGTTCAGCTTGGTTCTGGTACTGCTGGTGATAATTTGGAAATTGCTGGAAGTTATGTGGATCTTGTGGGTTGTTCTGAAATTGATCTGGATTGAAAGCTTGGTTTTGGTATTGTTGGTTTGGTATGTTTTGGTTTTGGTGAAATTGATTTACGGGTGGTGGTGGTTGTTGGTGGAATTGCTGGTATTGTTGCTGATTAGGATTTGGTAGATTCTCCTCTTCGTTGGCATGATTAGGATGCTCTACCACTCCTCTGTCAGCTCCATTACCAGGGTTATTTGGTGGTTGGTCTATGGGTAAGATCGGGGGAATGTTTTGGTTTTCTGCCATATCTGATAGATCGCTGCTTGATGTTTCAGGTGAAGTGCGGCTCCGACGCTCCTGCTCCTTCCGTCTTCTGGCTTCTGCCCTCAGTTGGCGAGCGGTCCTTTCTATTTCTAGATCGAACGGTAGCTCCGGTAATGTGCTCCTTCTCCGTTGCATAAGCAGTTGGTATCAAACTTTTGACAGTACCTGTACAACCCCCAGGTTAGTAACAGTTCGAGAACATATACAAGAACTATCTATGAGTAAATCAGGAATGTAATTCTCCTAGTAAACGGCGCTGCATCCTCCCCGGCAACGGCGCCATGAAACTTTTGACGAGCTTCGCCAACACGAGTAATTTTCTGAAAATTCCTTTACTGGTTTAGTGCTTAAGGAGGAAACTGTGATTTCAAATGGTGCCCCAAGAGTCCCCGGTAACGGCTATGAAACTTTTGCACCCAAGCCAAGTTTCATTTTGCTACTGGGGGGGTTGAAGAACCGTCTAAATACAATTTCCAAGTTCGGATTTATTAAATGAAAAGAGTTATGATTGGGGGAAGGGGTTTAAGAATATACTAAGATTTCCCTTTTTATTACTCCTGTGGGGTTCAAACGGCACTGTGGTTCTTCCAGCCATGAAACTTTTGACAAGTATCACGGTGCAACCGGGATGGACCTTCAGTCTGTCACCCTGAAAGTCCTAGGTATCTGCACCATAATGCTTCTCTTTATTTCATGTCAAGAAGATATCTGCCATGAAATTCTTGAACATCTTCCCACTGTATGAGTATTTTCCCAAAATGTTATTTTTATTTACTCGTGTCACGAAACTG